>OVAU01000285.1:0-23066 GCA_900406315.1 Biscutella laevigata subsp. laevigata | reverse complement strand
ATTTTAAATATAGAAACATACTTATTATTATGATTTTTATGAAAATGATATTTTCTGTAATTTCATTAGAAAATTAAATCCAATTTTAAAAGTAATCTCAAAATGCATGAGAAAATAACACGTCAACATTTTCTTATTTAAACTCTTCTGGTTGCGACACATAAACAAAATGTTTCTCTGAGATTCTATTCTAGTAGTTACGTCATAACAACCTGGAAAATCACTATAAAAAATATGGACATAAAGTTTAGACCACAAGCGAAGATTATTTGAGTTTGGTGCAATTCAATAGAGCTGAGATCACAATCATGAAGCGTTTGTACATTTATCGAGTTTATTATCATAAAATCTTCTCATAAAACAATCCAAAAATACAAAATTGAATTTAAATTGAAATATTAAATTACCCAAACAAATTTTATTTACAAGGTATATATATATTTGGAAAAAATCCCTAATCAAATACAAATTCTTTAATGTTTAAAATATTTTTAATGTCTTATATTTATTTTCAAATATTTAATATATTTTATTGTTTTAACCTCAATTTTATGTTGAAATGTGTGAAAATTATATATTTATTACTATTTTTGAATATTAATTAATTCTTTATTGCTTAATATTAGTTTTTAGATATTAAATATGTATTTGGAGTATTCGAACATGAACCTAAATTTTGAAAAGTTTAAATTTACCTTGAATTTGAAAAGAACTTAATATATCAATCTGAAAAATAAAATTATTTGGTTGAAATTTTACGGTTAGATGAGAAAACTTTTCATTTCTCTTAAACTCTCTCTTTCTAGAGGTGATTTCCGGCGAGCGTGAAGAACGTCGGAGGCCATCAACTCACCGACAACTGGTTCCAACTGCCGTGCACCGCGCGTCCTTTTCTCCCCCTCCCACTCAAACGGCCAACGAAGTTGCGTCGTGGGTGAGAGCTCCTCCGCAAACCTTCTCACCGACGACGTAGCCCTCAGCTCTGAAATCCTTCCGGCGGCCGGAGGCTCCTCGATCTCTCCGACATTCCCGCGTCGACCTCCGGTAAGCCCTCCTCCACCTTGTTTTCTGTTGTAGAGCCTCGTCGGAGCCTCCCAAGCTCTTTCTCCGTCACCTCGAGGAGGTTCCTTCGCGGTGGTCTTGTCTTTGGCCGAGCGGCGGTGGCTTAGCCTTCAAGGTCATGCGATGGTCCCTCTCAACCTCGGTGAATCACATCCCGTGCTTGGCTTCTCGTCCAGCCAGATTTGTCCGGTTGGGTCCCGTTCGCAGATTTGTGTCGGCCGAGTCTTCTAGTCCGGCGGCACGTCCTCGCCGGTCCGACCTCCGGTGCAACGCTAGGGAATAGGAGCCTGAGGACTGTGCCTCAACCATTGCTCTCCTGGAATCGAAGCTGCGTCCGTCGAAGCTGATGACAGCGACGGTGGTTTGAACGTTGAAAAAGCATGGCGGCAACAACGCTAAAGGTGTAGATCTAGGGTTTTTGGTTTCATTTGGGCCAAGACCTTGTATTTACATTTCTTGAGTCTATTATTTAGGGCTTTGTAATTGGATTTGGACTTGAGCCTTTTTTTTTAATCAATTAAGAAAATTATTAAAAATATATATATTATTTGGTTGTCCAAACGAACCTGAATGTTCACGCCTACTTCTGACTGTCGGGTTTCAGTTTGACGACAAAAGTAGAAGACCCTCTTGATTCAAGACTTTTGATGATGGCTTTGCTTAAATAAACTAAATGACGCCCAAAACATGATCCAGACAAGAACCTAAGCACATTTGGAAGCCGAACTGAAATTTCATGAAAAAACGACACTAATATTGTATTTTGACTTTAGGACAAGAAAAATGAAATATTGTCATATGCGCGTAAATTCTTCCACACATACTTCTAACGATATTAACCGATGGATTTCAAAATCGAACGGTCACGATTGTCCGATCAGCATGGTCTTCTTTTTAGCAAGCAAGAAAGTCACTAAACGCCGGCTGGATCTCTCTCTCTCTCTCGTGCTGACCACGCAACTCACTTCCCAAAATACATACTTTCCTTTTCATAAGTCTCAGATCTCGACAATGGCTGTGAAAATCTCTCAGCCGATCGTTTCCATCCCCTAGGCTTCGTCCTGAGGTAAATTGTCAATTCAAAGACATCAACTTTATTTATTAATTATGTGGTTGATTGATTTTGTCGTACTCAACATTAGCTTACGTTTCCTACACATGGTTCGTCTCGAGACTTGAATTGCATCTCTCCTTCTCTGGCTTAGTTGATAGAGAATATTGTTTGTATATATATAATCAAATCCCTTTCTGTTTCTCTTACATTTTTCTCACAAATTTTGTGATAGCTTGAAACAATCATATCCAGTTATTTGGTTATCTCTATGTGCTTAGAATCCTTAATTTGTTGAGCTCTCCTCTAAATTTTGTAGTGTACCACTAGTGGCTAATTCGTGGAAAAGGGTGCAGTCTTTTGTAGTTAGAAGCGCTGCTGGGAATAGCTCAGAAACACAAGCTTCTCTAAGCTATACAGCTGAGGTTTCAAAACCTTTTCTTGAGACTACTTCGAAACCGTATTCTACAGTTACGAATAAAGAGTTTATCACAGAGTCATTAGAGGAACATGTTGCTACACAAGCACAAAGAGCAGCGAAGATCCATGACTTCTGTTTTGGCATTCCTTATGGTACTTTGTGGCTCTAAAACTTCATTTCAAATCCTAGCATTTCTGATCTGCCCGTTCATATTGTTTTTCAGGGTAATGTTTCTCAATGACTGACACTTTTGCAGGTTGTCTCGTAATGACTGGAGAGCTTCTTGGATTTGCATTTTCACGAAATCTTACAAGTTTAAGTACTGGTCTTCTCTATGGTGGTAGTCTTCTAGCACTGAGTACATTGAGCTTAAAGATTTGGCGACAGGGAAAATCTAGTTTCCTTTACATTCTAGGACAAGCAGGTAATCTTCATTTACTCTCGACAGGAACATGAATGTCTTAGGTCTATATACGTTTCTATCACCTGTGAATGGTTTCGTGCTTACTCATTCCTGGAAACCCTGAAATTGCAGTGCTTTCAGCTGTCCTCATCTGGAAGAACTTCACAGCTTATTCTATGGTATTCATCATCTTTGTGATCTTGCTCATTGTTTAATTTTGCTTGCTTGATTTCAACTGTTTAATGCTGTACTTATACAGACTAAGAAACTGTTTCCTTCCGGGATTTTTGTTGTTGTAAGGTAAGAAATCCTTTTGTGATCTTAAACTGGTTAATGTTGTGTTTATGTAACCGTGTGTTTATGCCTTATTGATTATCAGTGCTTCCATGTTGTGTTTCTATACCTATGTGGTGATCTCGGGAGGAAATCCACCTCCGAAGAAGTTGAAGCAATCTGCTAGTCATTCATACTGATGAACTTCGTCTACGTTTAGGTTTAAACAGCTATTCATCTCTCTTTCAATACTCTCACGTAGGCCTGCCAATTTTAACCGAACCAAAATTTTGGTTTTTTGGTTCAATTTCTATTTTAAATAACTAAATGTATTCGGTTCAAATAAACCAATTTTAAAAATAAATTTAATTAAGCAAATTAAAGGAACATTATTATTTGAACTATCTGAATCAATTGGAACCAAAATTAGGTAAATTTTTATTAACTGAATAGAAATTCTAATCGATTAATAGTGTTTTGATTAACCAAAAACGAACTTGTTCTATTAATCTGGTACTTATACGAACCTACGACTCTTGTATACTTGTGTTGTCATAATCTTTTTGTTTACGACTAGGCGAATAAAAGATTTTCAAAAGCTTTGAGTGGAATCAAGCTTGAACATAAACAAAGAGCTAAAGTTAGCTCCAATATATAGAAAAATCTAACCGAAGACAAACCATTGTGTTCTTTCCAAAGTAAAGGACAATTCAGAGCAAAACATAGTAAATGATTCTAGTCAAGCAAAAGCTGAGTATTCTCAAGGAAAGATCAAGACAGATTTGACAGCAAAATTTTAATTATCGAGTTGCTTGAGCCTGTGTGGCTCCAAGAGCTGATTCACTAACTTGTAAGTGCGTCCTGATAAAGCTTTGGTGTGGTTTATCAGCTGCTCATGCCTGTGTTAATTGCGAAAACGAGTTTATATAGTAAAAGCATTACGACAACAATGGTGTTAAGTAGTTGTATTCTGCTTACACGTTGGGCTGAGTAGGCTCCATGATCACAGTTCCTGTCTCGGAATCAATCTTGGCATCAAGCTTTGAGGTGCGGATTAGGTTCACGATCCATCTCTCGGCCTCCTCGTAATTCAGATTCAATTTTTCAGCAAGCACCCTGACAAGGTCATGAGAGTCTTGATATGTGAGGGTAAAGTTCACAAGACTGGAATAATTCTTCTTAGCTTCTAATGCGTGAGAAAGAATAGTAAAATTTACAAATTGAGTAATACTGTGAGCAAAGTTCTTTATTGTTGATCATCATGAAAATGCCAGAGATATGGAAACACGTACAAACTAACCGGATGTATGAACTTACCTCATGTCAATTCTCTGATGAATCTTGCAATAGGTTTCAAAGATAAACAAGCGGGCATTTTCAAGAAACTCATCTCTCAGTGGTACCGTTGAAAAGTTTCCATCTTCAACTCGCTTACCCAGGAATGGATCATTCACAATGACCTACATCATATTAAAATGTTAGTGTTAATTACAACTGTCTCCACCAGTCTCCAAAAAAGAGAAAACACATATGAGCTGCTTTACCTCTTCACACTCTTTCATCTTCTTTTGGGCCCCATCAAAATCAAAATTCACAAAAACACATGCTAGGAACTCGATAATGGGATCTTTGTAGGAGTAGTGCTCTTGCTGAATGACCTTGATGAACTCTTTCAACTGAGGTCTTCTCCTTTTGTTAACAATGAAAGCAGTTGCCAAGTAACGTAGCAAATGTGGAGCACTAGTTTGTATGGCATTCAGATACCTGCGGAGTAAATAGAATTAGTATAAATCACTACTTAAGGAAAACAAAGCAAATTTATTTTCAGTAAACGCCCATGCAGATACTCAAACCAAAATCCTATGAGAAGGTATGGATGTTAAGAAAGAGAAGCCTCTCCAACTATAGCTTATTCGCAACTTCATGACATTCGGATAATGCATACTTAACTTACGTAAAAAGGTATAAAAATGTATGGAATAGAACGAGATCCATCAAAGAAGAGAAAGGTTTAAACTTACTTGTCTTGGTTAAAAAGATCAATGATTTGTGTCCTTCCGTTATCATGGTTAAAAAAGATATAGAGACCCCAATGCATCAACCAAATCCTGTTCTGCACCTGGTTTAAAGGTGATGCAAAGCTCTGGAAAAAAGTGCTAGTTAAGATATATACTCACATCTAAAGGAATCTCAACATTCACAAGCTAGGAGAAATTTCAATCGCAAACCTTTGAGTCAATAATTTCTTTGAGGCGGTTGAGCTCTTCGAGTGCAATGTCCCAGTTTTGCATCAATATTTCAGATGCGAGCTTCCCCCACAAGGCACTCAAACTTCTGTCGAGGTTAGAGCACAGGGTCCTGTACTGGTATAGATAGTCAGCAGCACCAGTATAGTTCCCACATTCAAACTGAAACTTGGCGTACTGATACAGAGCCTCAATCTGGTCCGGACCAATCTGCTCAAACATGCCATATACGATTTAAAGCTCCTTAATACCAATAGCAAATCAAAAAGAAAACCAATATGCAGGAAAACTGTTCCGACAAATCTAATCAGCCAAATCACAAACCTGGTAGCGTTCCTTCAGCATCTGTAGATTGTACTGCTTGTCAGCCCTTAGCTCCTGAACCGCGTTAGGGTTCAAAAGAAAAGTCACGAGCGGTGCAGCCGCCTCCTCCAACGATTTGAGCCTGGCCACTACCTCAGCTCTTCTCTCCACCATATCTATCACCACAATTTTCCAAATTCATCATCAAACAACACATAACATATAACACGCAATTTACAGACATTTCCAGTGTGGAATACTGAAAGATACCTTGGGGAGCGTCTTCGGTATGATAGAGGCTCTTGTGAATATCCATGGCGTAGTCAACCATATTCGTCTTGTTCAAAAGTTCGATCTTAAACTTGAGGATCTGCTCATCACGATAAAGCTGACGCTCCTGAAGAAACTCGAGTATAGGAAACACCAGGTGCCTGTCCAGATTAGGCGCTACGCGAGGTGTCAGGTCATAGTTCTCTTTGCTTTCCGCCATCGTCACAATCTCTCCGCCGCTTTCTACCCACCGAGCTCAACAAGCCGGCAGAGATGGAATTTCGGAGACGATGAGTAAAATCTTGAGTAATGGAATTAGGGTTATCTCAAATAAGACTTTCAATATTTCTTAATTTGCCAATATACTTCTTATGTATTCTTTTCTACCCCAAAATGTTTTTGCTTAACCGAATATACCCTTCTGCGGAGGCTTCTTTATCGTCTCCGTCGTTATCTGACCGGCCGGTATCGGAAGGGTTTTGATGCAGAAAAAAATAAAAAGAAATTAAAAGATTTTTGTGGTCTCTACTATATTGCGCATCTCATCTTTTACCTCTCTCCCTCTTCTCTATCGTACTGGATTAGGGTTCTTCTTCGAGACTTACTCTTTCTCTTTCTTGTAAAGAATGCTTCCATGCTATT
This sequence comes from Biscutella laevigata subsp. laevigata, assembly GCA_900406315.1. Taxonomy (NCBI): domain Eukaryota; kingdom Viridiplantae; phylum Streptophyta; class Magnoliopsida; order Brassicales; family Brassicaceae; genus Biscutella; species Biscutella laevigata. Next base: position 16,395 of record OVAU01000285.1, on the reverse strand, counting down.
AGCGGATTAAGGATTATACTCTCCGAATTTCGACGCCGTATCTTTCTTCTGTGTCTCTCATGGATCCTTCAAACAGACAACCGAAGGACTCGCGTTACGCAAATCTCTTCGATCTCGAGGTATGTTTTGTGTCAGTTTAACTTGTAATTTTATGTTTTGTTCTCTGGTGGCTTGTACATGTTGGATGATCATGTGTCAGTGATGAAATTTAGTGATTGGAAATCTTGCAACTGTGTAACTTCTCTATATTTCTATAGTAGGGGTTTGTTTTAACTGTTGCAATTTGGTGAGGGTTTTTGGATTTTCGTGTGCTTTCTGTCTAAATTTTCACTATTGCAGCCGTTGATGAACTTCAAAATTCCGAAACCTGAAGATGAATTTGATTATTATGAGAGTAGTAGCCAGGATGAAAGTAGAAGCAATCAAGGTAAACATTTGATTGATTTTATGGAATTAGTTTTGCTACCTGCTGTGCAACTTTGAGTGACTTTTATCTATGTCTAAATGGTTGGCGATGGTCGTAGGTGGGATAGTGGCAAACTATGGCAATGGCCTTAGATCGGGCATGAATTTGAGTAATAAGAAGAGAAAGCGGTGGACAGAAGCTGATGATGCAGAGGAGGAGGATGATCTCTACAATCAACATGTTACTGAGGAGCAGTACCGATCAATGCTTGGGGAGCATATACAAAAATCCAAAAGGAGGTCCAAGGAGTCTCAAGGGAATCCCACATATCTGATGGGTGTTCCGGTGCAAAAGAACAATGGGGACAGTTACAGAGGTAGGAAACTAGGGAACGATCACCATGGGAGATTCTATGGCATGGACCCCTCCTCAAATTATGCAACTGATGTGATTCCACCAAGGCGAGGAAGCTATCATGATTCAGATATTACCCCCAACCCCAAGTATGTTGCTTACTTTTTTCATGTTCCTTGGAAAACGTGTAACCCTTTGTAATCCCTTTAGTTATCTAATGGTGTTGGGTTTCCTGGTTTGACACTTAGAATTTCACATCATTTGCAGAATATCATATGAACCACCGTATTTGGATATTGGTGATGGTGTTGTCTACAAAATCCCCCCAAGTTATGACAAGCTGGTTTCATCATTAAACTTACCTAGCTTTTCAGATATTCATGTGGAAGAACTTTACTTAAAAGGAACTCTGGATCTGAGATCATTAGCAGAACTGATGGCTAGCGATAAAAGGTCTGGAGTAAGAACCCGTAATGGAATGGGTGAGCCTCGACATCAATATGAATCTCTTCAAGCTAGAGTGAAGGCCCTCTCAGCTTCAAACTCCACCCCAAAGTTCAGCCTCAAGGTATCAGAAGATGCAATGAATTCTGCCATTCCAGAAGGAGCTGCTGGAAGTACTGCACGGACCATTCTGTCAGAGGGTGGTGTCTTACAGGTCCATTACGTGAAGGTTCTTGAAAAGGGGGATACATATGAGGTTTGGATCCTTGTGACAATATATTATGAAGTTCTTCATATATTGTTACCTTCACGGCTTTGGTAACATGATATTTTTCCTGATATTCATTTGTGTATCTTTTCTTCAGATTGTTAGACGAAGTCTACCAAAGAAGCTGATGGTGAGGAATGATCCTGCAGTCGTTGAGAAGACAGAAAGGGACAAATTTAGAAAAGCATGGATTAACATTGTCAGAAGAGATTTACCAAAACATCATAGAATTTTCACCGCTTTTCATCGAAAACAATCAATTGATGCCAAGAGGTTTGCAGATAGTTGCCAAAGAGAGGTAATTTAAATTGGCTCTCATATTACGGCTTTACCCACTCATTTAGTTTTTATTTTATTTGCTGGACTAAATGGCACTTCTCTTGCATTTAATCTTAGAGTTGCCTCTCATTTGCTGTTACTTTGAGTTCACAGGTTAGAATTAAGGTGGCTAGATCATACAAAATGCCAAGGAGTGCACCAATTCGCACCAGAAAAATATCCAGAGACATGCTACTATTCTGGAAGCGATATGACAAGCAGATGGTATATTTCTGTTCTCCTTAGACTCTGTAGCACACTTTCAGGCTGCCAACTAGATCTGGTTATACATTTTGCTACCAATTATTTTTAACCATACTTGCTTTTTGTATGGTTTATTTTGCCCTCTCTCATAGACTTGGTTATAGAAGTGGACGAAATTTATAATGGAGGAAGTAGATTTGTAATTTTTTTTAATGTTACTCTTCTGCTGGAGTTCTTTTGAACGGTCCACTTGGATTAATTTGACTATGTTGACAGGCAGAAGAGAGGAAAAAGCAGGAAAAAGAAGCGGCAGAGGCATTGAAACGTGAGCAGGAGCTTCGAGAGGCAAAAAGGCAGCAACAAAGACTCAATTTTCTTATTCAACAGACTGAGCTTTACAGTCACTTCATGCAAAACAAGGCCGATTCAAAGCCTTCTGAAGCTTTGCCACTAGGAGAAAATCCACTTGACGAAGAGCTCCCAGAACCTTTAGCAGCAGAACCTTCTGAGGTGGAGGATCCTGAAGAAGCTGAAGAAAGGGCAAAGGCCATGAAATTTGCTCAAGATGCAGTGTCTAAGCAGAAAAAAATTACAGATGAATTTGACACTGAATATATGAAGCTACGGCAAACTTCTGAGATGGAAGGCTCTTCAAATGATATTTCAGTTTGTGGATCTAGCAATATCGATTTGCATAACCCGTAAGTTTTTATTCTTGTTATTCCCATATTTTCGTTGTGGTTTTAGTCTATTAAGTCAATTAGGTATCTTTACTTGCAGATCTACGATGCCTGTTACATCAACAGTACAGACTCCAGAGTTATTTAAAGGAACCCTTAAAGAATACCAAATGAAAGGCCTTCAGTGGCTAGTCAATTGTTATGAGCAGGTTCAAGCAAGCTCTATTTATATTTTTCATTATTTTGTGTGAAACTTTACGAGGAGTTTTTCTCCTAAGGAATCCCTCTTTCAGACTGGGTCTGTGCTAAGATTCTTGTTTGATATACTTCAGGGTTTGAATGGCATACTTGCTGATGAAATGGGCTTGGGTAAGACTATTCAAGCTATGGCGTTCTTGGCACATTTGGCTGAGGTAGATAGTTTTGTTGGCCCTTTATATTTGTTATGATTTGGTTATGTTAAAACTCACTGGTCCTCTTACACAGGAAAAGAACATTTGGGGTCCATTTCTGGTCGTTGCCCCTGCCTCTGTTCTTAACAACTGGGCTGATGAAATCAGTCGTTTCTGTCCTGACTTGAAAACTCTTCCATATTGGGGAGGATTACAAGAACGAACAATTTTAAGAAAGAATATCAATCCCAAGCGCATGTACCGAAGGTAACTGCGAGTTTCAGATACTAACTGAAATTTCTTGCTAGTATTGTACCATCCTTGGCTAGTTTAGATGTTATCACTCTGCATGTAACCTTGTTATTGTGAGAATTTATGTTCCTCTAGATGGTTTGTGGGGTGGAACTTCTGCTTATTCTCTTGAAGGCTCCCTGATCAATGCATCTTTTTCACGCTTTCCTTATGTTTCTCTGCTTTTTACCCTCATTTTCAGGGATGCTGGTTTTCATATTTTAATTACAAGCTATCAGCTATTAGTAACCGATGAAAAGTATTTTCGCCGGGTGAAGTGGCAATATATGGTGCTAGATGAGGCCCAAGCAATCAAAAGTTCCACCAGGTTCGTACTTTTCCCTCGAATCAGTTGAATCAAGGTTGCTTGTGCTCGCAAGATTTTCTTTATTTCAGCCTCCAACTCTTTTACCCCTTTTTATGTTGATTCTTAGTGCTTGAGATGGTCATTCTTTTGCAATTTTGTGATATGCATGATAATATTACTTTTTTGAATTTCTTTGTAGATCACATTAACTGCTAAAATCTCATGCAAGTTCTTTCCTTTTTTCTTTGACAGTATAAGATGGAAGACCCTTCTTAGTTTCAACTGCCGGAACAGATTGCTTCTTACTGGTACTCCAATTCAGAATAACATGGCAGAGTTATGGGCCCTACTGCATTTCATCATGCCAATGTTGTTTGACAGTCATGACCAATTTAATGAGTGGTTCTCAAAAGGGTTTGTACTATTTGTCTGGTTTGATGGTCATGTAAAAGTATGTTGTGACTAATCTATGAAATTGTTTCTGATACATGATCCATATTGATTAACAGTATTGAGAATCATGCTGAACATGGAGGCACTATAAATGAGCACCAGCTCAACAGACTGGTGAGATTTCATTTTATGATTGCAGCATTATCAATTTATCATGGTCTGTCTGTTTCTTATTTTTAATTTGCTAGACTTCTTGAGTAGGGTCTCGCGTTATAGTTTTGCTTTCCATTTCCAGTGCATGAAAGTAGTCCTTTCCGTTTATTTCTATCTTGAGAATTTTAGAAAGCGAGATTCATGTGCATTTGTCATGAATGAGAATTATCCAAGTTCTGACAGCCATATCTTGTGCCTCTTCCTTTGAGTTTACAAGGATTTGTTAATTCCAGACTTTCCAGTTAGTGAGTCCTGGGTACTCCAAGAATTCTTCAAATTTGTACTGCACATGCATCTTTTTACCATTCAAATTTCTTCACTCACTCGCATTTGGTTTCTATTCTCAAACAGCATGCAATATTGAAGCCATTCATGCTCCGGCGGGTAAAAAAAGATGTGGTCTCTGAGCTAACTACAAAGACGGAAGTTACAGTACACTGCAAGCTCAGTTATCGACAACAAGCTTTTTATCAGGCTATTAAGAACAAAATTTCTCTAGCTGAGTTGTTTGACAGCAACCGTGGACAACTTAATGAAAAGAAAATATTGAATTTAATGAATATTGTCATTCAACTTAGGAAGGTAAGCTCTCTAGCCTAGCCATGTTTGTTTCCCCTATCTTTCTCGTATACATGTTAAAAAACATGAGGTGTATACATCTCTCACACATGACACAACGTATATGACAAGACTATGGTTTCTGGTGTCAGGTTTGCAACCATCCAGAGTTGTTCGAGAGGAATGAAGGGAGCTCGTATCTCTACTTTGGAGTGATTTCCAATTCTCTTTTGGCCCCTCCCTTTGGTGAGCTAGAGGATGTTCATTATTCTGGTGGTCAAAATCCTATAATATACAAGGTGCAATTCAATATAGTAAAGCAGTTACAAGGTAGAAAATATCCTGTAGTCTTTGACTGAATCTATCTTTTGGGTTTCGATCATTTAAATGACTTGCAGATACCTAAACTACTACACCAAGAGGTGCTCCAAGATTCTGAAACATTTTGTTCTTCTGTCGGGCATGGCATTTCAAGGGAATCCTTCTTGAAACATTTTAATATCTATTCACCTGAGTATATTTTTAGGTCAGTATTCCCATCTAATAGAAGGGCAGATCAAGTGGTTAGTAGAAGTGGGGCATTTGGATTTTCACGCCTGATGGATCTATCACCATCAGAAGTTGGATATCTGGCTCTGTGTTCTATTCTGGAAAGGCTACTATTCTCTATACTGAGATGGGAGCGGCAATTTTTGGATGAATTAGTGGACTCTCTTATGGAATTCGCGGATGACGATCTAAGTGGTGATAACATCACGAGAGTAAAAACCAAAGCTGTCACAAGAATGTTGTTGATGCCATCAAAAGTTGATACAAATATGCTGGAAAGGAGACTATGCATGGGTCCTACCCGTCATTCATTTGAAACACTAGTGATATCTCATCAGGATAGGCTTCTTTCAAATATCAACCTCCTAAATTCTGCATATACTTTTATCCCAAGAACCAGAGCTCCACCAGTATGATTCTTTTTTCTTAATCGTGTTTTTGCCAACTGTTAACCTGGGTACCTTACCAACTTTTCTCAACCACGCTCTATCTGAACTTTCACTTGTCAGGTAAGTATTTACTGCTCGGACAGAAATTTTGCATACAAAACTACAGAAGAATTACATCAACCATGGGTTAAGAGACTTTTACTGGGATTTGCAAGAACGTCAGAAGCTAATGGACCCAGGAAGCCGAACAGCTTTCCACATCCTTTAATCCAAGAAATCGATTCAGAACTTCCAGTTGTGCAACCTGCGCTTCAACTGACGCACAGAATATTTGGTTCTTACCCTCCAATGCAAAGTTTTGATCCAGCAAAGTTGCTCACAGTAGTTTCTTCTTCTCTTGCAGCTTTTATTTTTTATATATATGTAGTGGCTTTGCTTTATTAGCTGTTGTTTCTAATAACAAAATCGGATCTGTAGGACTCTGGGAAGCTGCAGACACTTGATGTATTACTGAAGCGACTTCGAGCTGGACATCACAGAGTGCTCCTATTTGCACAAATGACAAAGATGCTGAATATTCTTGAGGTAGTTTCTGGACACAGTTTGGCCTCACCCTGTAAATGAACTTTTAATTTTACATAATACCAACATTCATACACCTTATTAGCTAACATGTTCAATTTCATATTTATGCAGGATTATATGAACTACAGAAAGTACAAGTACCTCAGGCTTGATGGATCCTCCACTATCATGGATCGCCGAGATATGGTTAGGGATTTTCAGCATAGGTAGGACTTATCTTTCTCAAACCTTTCTTTTCATACTCCCGTTAGGCTTGCTGTGCACAAGGGTAAACCTTACATGGTTGCAGGAGCGATATTTTTGTATTCTTGCTGAGCACCAGAGCTGGAGGACTTGGTATCAACTTGACGGCTGCAGACACTGTCATTTTCTACGAAAGTGATTGGAATCCCACCTTGGATTTACAAGCTATGGACAGAGCTCATCGTCTTGGTCAGACAAAAGATGTCAGTGATTCTATCTTTTATTCTTGTAATATCTTTTGCGCAAGTGAACTAACATCTGTCAATGCCATTGTTTTCTGTTTCGGCTGATCTTTTTTTTCTGAAACGAAAACCTGTTATAGGTTACTGTTTATCGGCTCATCTGTAAGGAGACGGTGGAAGAGAAAATTTTGCACAGGGCAAGTCAGAAAAATACGGTTCAGCAGCTTGTTATGACAGGAGGTCATGTTCAGGGTGATGATGTTTTTGGAACTGCGGATGTGGTATCGTTGCTTATGGATGATGCAGAGGCAGCACAACTGGAGCAGAAATTCAGAGAGCTACCGTTACAGGTGAGGACAGCATTCTTATGACAATGATTTACAATTCTAATTAGAAAGAAAACAAGAAGGTAACTTAAAATTGATTCTGAATTCTGCCACTCATGAACTCCGTTACGTTCCAGGTAAAGGACAGGCAGAAGAAAAAACAGCCAACGAAATGTATTAGAATAGATGCTGAAGGAGATGCAACTTTGGAAGAGCTAGAAGATGCTGAACGACAAGATAACGGACAGGAACCTTCCCAAGAAACGGAGAAGACAATACCCAGTAACAAAAAGGTATATATGCTACAAACTCAGACTCTTTCTTTCGGCTTTCTCGTTACTAAGTGTGTGCTAATTCTCTATGCATTTCGTCCCTTCATGATCTATTATGCACTATACATGACTTAGTCTACTTATGGAGCTTGCCTTGGTGCTAAGTTCTTGACTATTTACTAAAAAAGAGTATGTTACGATGATTTGCAGAGGAAACCTGCTTCTACTCTGAAATCTAGAGCTCCTCAGAAAGCAAAGGAAGAAGCTAATGGAGAAGGAGATGCTCCTCTTCAGCCTCAGAGAAACAAAAGGATAAAGAGACAAACAAAGAGCATAAACGAGGGTCTTGAACCTGTCCTGTCTGCATCAGTTGCACCAACAAATAGAGAATTCGATCCGAGTAGCTCCAAGGCAGATGCTAACTAATCTGGAGATGGTTAAAGCTTTTCAATAGATGTTAACTTTAGGAAGGTTGTAGTAAAGGTTCCTAGTTATGAACCAAGTGCACAGGTTTTAATTCAAGTTTAACTCTTTTAACATGCATCGGTCTAATGGTACATATATGTATAGACATTATTGTCGATTTAACCATTATACTCTTAATTAATACATTTTAAATTTTGAAATGTAATGTAGCACTCGTTTTTGTAAAATCACCTTTAAGTTCTCATAAAAAACGCTTGATTTACACAAACGTTTTTCACCTTTCTTTATATCATTTCCTATCTACTATTATCTATCAAATCAACATGATTTTAAAAAATAAAAAACTATAACTCATCTATCAAATCAACATAATTTAAAAAAAATAAAAAAATCTAACGTCTTACAAAATAATTCAACTACATTAATTATTATCCACTGAATTAACATTATTTATTAAAATATAATTATCTAAAGTTTTTGTGAATAATTACCCAAAATATAAAATAATATCGTTTTAAACTATTATCCACCAAATCAACATAATTTCATAAAATGCAAAATTCTAGTGTTTAAACATCTTTCGATATTTATGAACTATTATCCAAAACACAAACAAGTTCTCAAAATAAGAAATTCTAACATTTTACAGAATGTCTTAGTTTTAATAGAATATTATCCACCAAACTAACATAATTTCTCAAAATAATTTTTTTTTGTGTTCGACAAAATCAATAAGATGTTTTAGATTATTATCCGTCAGATCATCGTAGTTCCCAAAATGCTAGCATTTTATAAAAAATATCATTTTTGGATTATTATCAACAAAATTAATATAATTTCTCAAAATACAAAAAAAAATCTATCGACAATTATCGACCAAATTAACATAATTTCTCATCCCAAAATACATAATTTACCAATGAGCATAATATTGAAAAATACAAAGTTTTAGTGTTTCACAAAATCTCTTAGAGTTTCATAGACTAATACCCCCATCCNAAAACCCCCCCCCCCCCCCCCCCCCGGCACCCCAAAAAAAAGACTTAGCACAATTTCTCAAAATATAATTTTTAAGCGTTTTAAACAAACTTTCAGTCTTCATATTCTATTGCCCACCAAATCACTTAATTTCAAAAGTACGAAATTCTAGTGTCTTACACATTCTCTCAAGTTTCATGGACTATTACCCACCAAATCAGCAAAATTTCACAAAATAAAAATTTTAACGTATTACAAAATCTCTCAGTTTACATAAATTACTCACCAAATATGCATAATTTCTCAAAATATAACATTTTAGTATTTAATAAAATCTATCAATTTTTGTGGACCATTATCCACATAATAACCATAATTTCTCGCACTACAAACTTCTAGCATTTTACAAAGCCTTGTAATTTTCAAAATCTCTCAGTTTTTGTAATATTACCCAAATTACCAAAAATACAAAATTATATTGTTTTACAAAATGTCTTAAATTTTATAGTCTATTATCCAACAAATCAGCATAATTTTTCAAAATACAAAATTCTAATGTTTTACAAAATTTCTCAATTTTAATGGACTATTACCCTACAAATGAGCTTAAATCCCCAAAATAACATTTTTTAGGATTTTAAAAGATCTTTCAATTTTCATAGAAAATTCTAGCGTTTACAAAATTTCCAAGTTTCATGGACTATTACCTACCCAATCAGCAAGATTTCTCAAAAGAAAACTCTAGTGTATTATAAAATCTCTCAATTTATATAAATTACCAACCAAATATGCATAATTCCTCAAAATACAAAACTCTAGTCTTTTATAAATTCTATCAACTTTTATGGATTATTATCCACGAGACTAGATTAATTACCCAATACAAATTTCTAGCGTTTCACAAAATCTCTCGATTTTCATGGAAAATTACCCCCCCCCCTAAATTATTGATTCCCAGAATAAAAATTCCTAGCATTTTAAGAAATATTTCAATTTTCAAAGACTATTACCACCAAATTAGCATAATTTAAAAAACAAAAATTCTAACATTTTATAAAATCTCATGGACTATTACCACCAAATCCGCAAAATTCCCCAAAATAAAAATTCTAGCATATTACAAAATCTCTAAGTTTATATAAATTATCGACTGAATATGCATAATTCCCCAAAATTCTAGTATTTGATCAAATTTATCAATTTTGTGAACTATTATCCACCAATTAGCATAATTTCTCAAACTACGAAATTCTAGCATTTTATAAAATCTCTGAGTTTTGTACATTATTGCCCACCAAGTAAGCATAATACCAAAACACAAAATGTTATCGCTTTCCAAAATCTCTTAGTATTTATGGATTATTAACCACCAAATCAATATAATTTTCCAAAACATAAAACTTTAGCATTTTACAAAATTTCTAAATTTTAATGGACTAAGAGATTTTGGAAAATAGCATAATACCCAAAATACAAATTTCTAGTGTTTTACAAAATCTCTCAATTTTCATGGACTATCCACCAAATCAGTAAATTTCCCAAAATAAATAATTTAGTGTTTATACAAAATCTCTCAATTTTTATGAACCATTATCTATCCAATCAACAAAATTTCACAAAATACAAAATTCAAATGGTTTTAAAAATCTATCAATTTTATGAGTTATTATCCACCAAATCACCGTAATTTCTATAAAAAAAAAGTTATTTACAAAAACTAATATTTCTAAAATAAATCGATATAATTTCTAAAATAAAGATTTCTAGCGTTTGACAAAAATTCTCAGAACTATTATCCATGAAATCATTTTAGTCTTCCAAAATACAAAATTATAATGGTCTGCACTAAATCTCAATTTTTATGAACTATTATCTAATTGACCATAATTTCACAAAATACAAAATTATAATCCTTAGTAAAACCTCTCAGATTATTTTGTATTATTATCTACCAAAACCAAATTTTAGTGTTTTGGTCCCAAATAAAAAGAGACCTCAGGTCCACAACACAGTAACGTAAGAAGAAAAATCACAATTCCAAATATGACTTCAGTTTCTGAGAAATAAATTGGGTTAAGTGGAAACACAACAAAACAAAAGAAGTTCAAACCCACTCCCAAAAAAAAATCAAACCCGGTAACGGAAGACGTGTTAGATTTTATACATATTGAAATCAAATAATATCCCAGAATTTATATATATATTTTATATATATAAATAGATATATATATATATATATATATATATATAGAAGAAAAAACAGAACGTAGCAAAACTACTAGAAACTAGGTCAGGCAGAGTCAGATGGACCAGAAGGAAGCCGCTCGTAGCCATCATGATGACTGTTTGACTCAACCGGTATGCATTTAAGACCAACAGCTAGAATCATGCTTATGGATCCAATCAAAATGCATAGAAGCCAATGTTGCCAGCTCAAAGGAACAGTGCTTGCAAATGCTCCGAGGAACTCAACAATGATCACTTGGAATCCAACAGTTGCAGTCATTACAGCAACAAACACCCAACTGTTAAACATTCCTTTAAACACGTTTATCTTCTCTATCTCTCGGCTGTTTACTTCGTTAAACACCTGTTTTGTGCAAAATCATTAGTGATGTTCAGTTTCATGGTGAGTGAATGTAGTTCTTACCTGGCAAAAGACAAAGGAGTTGAAGATGATGGTGTTGAGAACAGATGTTGAATCTGGACCGTTGAGGTTGAGTATTTGTTTGCCTGAAAAGTTGAGGGTGCCGAGGACGATTAACTGATAAATGCTTTGACCAATGATGTTTCTCCACATCGCTCTTGTGATGAAACTTGCTGTTCTAGCGATTGGTTGACGTTTCATTAAACCTTCGTTGGGAGGTTCGGTTGCTAAAGCCAATGCACCAAGTGTATCCATGATCATGTTGACCCAAAGTAGCTGCACAGCAGTGAGTGGTGCAGATCCTGAATAGATGTAAAACAAACATTGGTGAAATTAATCTTCGAGACAAAAATATTTGTGTTAAATTCTTGTTACCTGTGATGCAAGCAGAGACAAAGTTGATAATCAGAGCAACAACATTAACAGTAAGCTGGAACTGAACAAACTTCTGGATGTTGATATACACAGCACGTCCCCATTTCGCCACATTCACTATCGTTGCAAAGTTATCGTCCATTATGATTACATCAGCATTCTCTTTAGCAACCTGTGTATATCAGCGAGGTTTACATTTAGAACATTCCCAAAGCAAGTCAGTAACAGAGAAGAACCAAAGTCTAACCTCTGTTCCAGCAATTCCCATGGCAAGTCCAATGTCAGCTTCATGCAATGCAGGAGCATCATTTGTTCCATCCCCAGTCACTGCAACTACCTCTCCCATTTTCCTCAAGTTGTTGACTAATGTATGTTTGTCCAATGGCAAAGACCGAGCCATAACCTGAAGTCAATAAACTAAACTTCAAGAGACAGTGACAGAATTAAGAATCCATTCGACTAGTCTAAATTAGTACCTGAATTTTGGGTAAAATGGCTCTCATTTCATGTGGAGGCAAATTACGGAATTCGGAACCTTCTATAGCTACACCTCCTGCTGTAAGTATACCACATTCCTTTGCAATCGCTTTGGCTGTGCTTATGTTATCACCAGTGACCATACGAACAGTGATTCCAGCAGCTTGACAAGTCTGAACGGCTTCTCTAACACCAGGCCGAACTGGATCCTTGATTCCAACAACAGCAACCAATGTGTAGCCACCATAAGGAAGATCCCCACTGGGAGCTTCATCAAGATCTGTGTAAACCAAGCACAGAGTCCTCAGAGCCTCTGAAGCAAATCCCTCTATGACTTCAGAGATATTTGCAATCTTTTCTTCAGATAATGGAACAGATTCTCCGTTCGAATCCACAAAATTCTCACACATTTTCAAGACTATTTCAGATGCACCTTTGCAGAAACCACGTACTTTACCACCAGAATGAGATGTTAGAACAGACATTTTCTTCTTGTCTGAGTTGAAAGGCTCGATCTTGAGTATCTTATGTTCTCGACGTTGTGTGTCAAAGTCACCGCCCAAAAGCAAACCAAATTCCAGTATCGCCCTCTCTGTAGGTGATCCTAAGATCTGAGTTTTTCCTTCCTTATCCTTAACGACTTCAGAACCCGTGTTCTGAAATATGGCTTGTATAAGGATGTCCTGAACTTGTTCGGATAGGTTCAACTGGAAATTTTCCTCCTGCCTCTCCTTGATATTTTCACATATCCAGACTTTGTTGACTACCATGTGGTTAGTGGTTAAGGTCCCTGTCTTATCCGTGCAAATGCAGGTAGAAGAACCCATCGTCTCACAAGCAGCCAGATGCCTCACAAGTGCCCTGTCACTCATTAACTTCTTCATAGCAAATGCTAGACTTAAGGTCACAGCCAAAGGTAACCCTTCAGGTACAGCAACGACTATGATGGTTACAGCAATTGCAAAGTAGTCAAGCAATTTCAGTGCATCTTCAGAAGACCACTCAGTGATACTACCAGCAGTGGCTTTCCCCACAACAAACCTTATGCACAACACCACAAATGTAAGCACTGCAAAGCCTAAACCAATCTTACCAATGATTGTTGCAACCCCGTTTAGCTTCACCTGCAGAGGAGTCTCATCGTCTCCACCCTCACTCAGGGTTTCCATCAACTTTCCCCACTCAGTCCTCATACCAACGGTTATAACCAGCATTTTCGCAGAGCCATTTTGGACTTTGGTTCCTGAAAGCAGAAACGGCTTCTCTTTGCTCACATGCGATGGTTCACTTTCACCAGATAAGCTTGATTCGTCTATCTCCAGATTGTATCCAGATATAAAAACCCCATCAGCTGGAACTCGATCTCCAATAGATAAATGAACCACATCTCCAACAACCAAGTCATCTATGGAGACCTCTTGTCTATTCCCATCCCTGGTGACTTGAATATTAATCTTCTTCTTCTCTCGATCCAAATCTCTGAACTGCAAAGATTGCTTGTAATCACTGATAGCAGTAACCATAACCACCAAGATTATACTTAGCAAGATCCCCGTCCCATCATACATTCCCTTTGGAAATCCTTCTGTGGCAACTCCCACTCCAATCGATACCACAGCACAGACCATAAGGATGATAAGGGTTACATCTTGAAGCGCTTCCCAAACAAACGTTAAAAAGGATCTGGCTGGTTTCTCAGCATAACGATTTGTTCCATATATTTTTTCTCTGATGTGTAATTCACTCGAACGTACACCTTCAGTAAGAGATACAGACACTTTCTGAGCAATTCCTTCAGCTCCTCCAAAGTTCGTCAGACTCTTTGTGTCATGAGTACGAACAATAGAAGCAAGTTCATCTGCTTCAACATGAAATCCGGCTTGTCTGACCTCATCAGTGAGTTTATATTCACGGCGGGCACCAGCTGAAGAAATACAAAACGACAATAATTTTTTTAAATAAAATTCTGCAAATCATGCATCTCTGAAACTCAGGTATGAATATCTTACCATCAATGAACTGAAGAGCTGCCTTTTGAACATAGAAGGCAATCCGTATCTTTTCCTGGTTGTGAAATAAGGAAAAAGTGAGCAGATAGAAGAACAACAACAACTAAACCGTTTGTCACTACAAGCAAGAAACTAACAGCCATTGATCTTAATGGCACAAACAACATCTCCAGACTAGAAAACAGCATCTATACATGCCAACAGCCACAAAGATTGATTGTTTATGTTGTTTAAATTAAGCTTTCATAGGCAAAAGAGGGGTATAAGCTTTCTTCAACACCAGCTAACTGTTGTCATATGTTAAGGTTTCAGTGATCCAACAAGATGCAAACCGGTGTTTCACGTAACTGAAAATGTATTTGCCTTTGAATCTAAAACTCAATGACATTGCACATGTTTGCAAGATTGAAATTTAGTTTGCTCAATGGTCATTTTGGCAGTTACAGTGTAGTCAAACAGCCTACTATATTTGTACAATAGTTCGGTTTCAAAAGGAAAAAAATCCCAAAACCTAGAAGAAAAAGACCAAAGGAGTCGAATCCAAAAGATTCCAAAACAAGCATCTTTATTTTAATCACGCAAGTGGACAAATAAAGTTAGAAGTCTGTTTCAAGATGGTATGGATTAATTCGCTCCACGAAATTTCCAAGAAACTACCTTAAAGTTAAGGTAATGGCACAACAAGTCAAAAACAATGCAGTACCAAAAAGTCAACATCTACATGAAACGGACCAGATCTTAGTTAGATTATACTCATACGTCTTTAACATCCAGACAGTAGATTATTGACTATGCTTGAGCTTACAAAAAAACAAAAAACACGTCAAACTAAGGAAAAACCAAAAAAAGTTTGGTTGATTCAACTGGAGACACGAAAGCATGACGTAAATTATATGTCATCCTCGAGTGAAAGACTCGGTGAATCCTAATTTACGCGTCAGAAGAGAATAATTAGACACATTATTTTGAAAATTTCTTTTCTTTTTTATATGATTTTGTTTAAGCTAATCGAAAAAAAAGTAATGGAGAAAAATGATCATACGAAGACTTTCACTTTGACATACAAAAAAAAAAAAATTGAATGGATCATCAATGGCAATTATTAATTCATTTGTTATATATCTAAACGGATCGTGATCGGAGAAGCAAATAACACAATCCATCTCCGTCGTGTGCATCGGGAGAACAGAGAAGAGAAACAAAAAAAAAAAAAAAAACTGAAATCGGAAGGAGAAAAATAACAGACCTGGATCTGGGTTCTCTTCTTCTCATTCTCAGCGAGCTCCTCGAGATTGCTGATCATACGGAATCGACGAGCTCGATTCTTGACGATGGAAACGGAGGATCTCCATCGCTGACGAGCTTCCAGCGACGGATTCTTAGGATCGACCTCGAAATCCTTAAGAAAATTAGACATTTCTCCCAAATATATCTCCCGTTTACTTACGAAATCTTCGCCGGCGCGAAGGATGCTAAAGAGAGGAGTGAAGGCTTCTTCCTCCTTCGTATCAATCTCTCTCTCTCTTTCTCAACGTGGGAGTTTGTTGGGAGTGTGAGTTTTTTTATCCAGTGTCCAAACCCGATTTAGTCGATTCACCGGGTCGGGTATCCATTGGATCATTATTTTTAATTATTTTGACGCAATCCAACTTTGAAGAAGAAAGTCTTTGAGTTTTTATTTTGGACTTCGTTTGGTATGTTTGTGATTTTTTTTTTGTCAACAGGTATGTTTGTGATTCAAAAGGATAAATCCATGTTCAAGATCCGGCCAGATAATTCAGCCGAATATTAGGTCTTGTTGTAACGAATACTCTTATATATATTTTAAACATGTTCCCAAGCAGATTTATATTTAATTCCTTTATAATAAAATACTAGATTTGAGCCCGCGTTAAGCGCGGATATTTTTTATTTTTAAAAAATATTATTNACATAATAATTTATTTATTTAATTGTTGAATATTTTGATGTCCAAATATTGTTGAATATTTGTATTTTTAAATGTATATGTGTTGTTTGAATAGTTATTCATTATTTCAAATTTTAGTATTTGAATTTTATTGATCGATTAGTTTTAAAAAATTGTTAAAAAAATTTTGATTTTAAACT
>OVAU01000284.1:0-23083 GCA_900406315.1 Biscutella laevigata subsp. laevigata | reverse complement strand
CTCACTTATTTGTAACCTTGTCTTATTATATAAGATACCTTAAACTCTAAACATCAAACTTCAACCCTTAAAAAAAACTTTAAACCTTAAACTCTAAAACAAATCGAAGAAAACTTTCAACCAAACTCTAAAAAAAAATTGAAAACTGAAACTATTAACAAGGAATGAATAACTATATAGATCACAATTAATTGAAAAATTAAACTAGAATGAAACAATTAAGAAAAAAATAGATAAATATTTAGATTGAAATAAATTGAAAATGAAATTATTAACAAATAAGAAATAAATATTTAGATAAAAACAAATTGCAAACTGAAATATAAATAAAATTGAATATTAAAACATATTCACCCTTAATTAGCAAAAAAAAAGAGAAATCATCTTTAATTGTTGTTTATTCTAATTGTCAATACATAACACAAGGATCACTCATCATAATTCTTGACCATTGAATAAACCAGCCCTTTTGTTTTTGTCTCCACTACAACTTACGAGACTTTCTTTCTTTCCTTCTTTTTTTCCGAAAGGCTTTTCTCATATGAGATCTGATTGAGTGTTCCTCTTCTTATTCTTAGATTGGACATGAGGGCGATGTCGAAGTCTGGCTCCGGTGAACGGCTGAGGCGAGGCCAACATCGAAGTGCGAGGTCGAGCTTCGAAGCAGAGCGTCGAGGCTTCACATCTCTGTCTCTCTTCGTTGCAAGGCTTCCGCGTTCAGATCCGGCGAGGCAAGGCGAGGCGAGGGCGAAGGATACGACGACGGCGAATTTTCGACAGCCAGAGGAGACATTGAAGACGACGTCACTGTTGAAGCTTCCTGGATCTCCTCTAGATGGCGGTGGACTGACGCGATCGTCGAGCGGCTCCGACAAGCGATGTTGTCGAACGGCTCCGACAAGCGGCTTCTGCGCCAGCAAGACTCTACACGAAGATGTTACTGTATTATCGTTTAATTTTTTGTATTATCGTTTGTATTTTTTGTATTATTCTTTAATTTTTTTAATCTGCTTTTGATTTTGATTTTTTGTATTTTATGTAATTTTTTTTTATATAATTTGTGAATTCAATATTTAATAAATAAAATAAATATATTTAATTTGTATTGATTTTTTAAATAATTAATATAGAAATTTTATTGTTTTAATTTTGAATATAATATATAAATTTAATTTATTTTAGTTTTAATAATGAAATAACAGTGTTCCACTATTATAGATCTGACAAGTATAATAGCATTGTACCACACACGTTATCATAAGTTACGCTAGTACAATAACATAGGTCCAAAAACGTTATTACATGGTCGCACCTACAATAGTTGGGGCATACATAACGTTTATGGTAACGCTATTATAGATGTATAATAGCTATATTTACGTGATATCAATGCGAGATTTTCTTGTAGTATATAGTGGTAAGTAATATGTCGAACCAAATTGGGGGTGGGTGATAACACACTAGTTATGTGATGGATTCACTAAGTCTAGGTGGAATATATAGGTTTTGTTTTGTCACTAAACAATTATAATTAAGCGATCAAATGAAATAAGCATTAAGGCAAAAAGTCAAGAGAAAGTCAACAATATCGAATGAAATGAAAATAAAAGAATCTAACTCTTGGACCAGGACAATCGAAATGGACAGTCTTTTTCATGCTAGTTATGGTTCAATTACACTCAATCAAGTTTATCTTATGTCTTGGAATATCAATTTCAAGTTAATCCACTCTCGTGATAGAAACTCATTTCCTAATCATGCAACTACACAATCCCTTGAAAATTAACACAATCACGAAGCAATGAATACAATTCCATGCAAAAATTAGTCAATGCTTAAACAATCTCTTGGAAAGAATCAACTAAGAGCCCATTCACTTAAATTCACCTAGTTCAAGAATTCTATCGAACACCTTCCGGACAATAAATTTTCTTTGATCTAGATTAGGTCAGCTAATCCCATTCTAGCATTAAGATCAGTGAATCTGTTGAAGACAATTTTTCTATTTAGTCATAAACCATTCATAGCAATCCAAATCAACTCATTCCTAACTCTAATCCACAAGTTATAGAGAACTACTCAAAACCCATTTCTAGATCACTCAGAGAGTTTCTAGACATGGTTTGAGAGAAAGATTAGAATCAGAAAACATAAATCAAAGCAAGTAAACAATCAAATAAGAATTAGAGAAGTTTGAAAAGAGAATTGCAATAAAAAATACCAAGTAGTCTTCTACAAGTGTTAGAAAAAACTCTAAGATCTAAAAACTCAAATTAAGACTTAAGAATAATACTAACTTAAAAAACTTAAGGTCTTAGTTTCTTTGCTCCCTTTTATACTTAGCAAAAATAACAAAGGAAATTGCTCATTAAACTTGGAAACATGGGACGTGTACTAGTAACGTTGACCGGTATCCGTCACTGGTACATGCTCAACGGATTCGTCCTGGATTGGTCACCGGTTCTCGGAACCGGTGTGCCTTCAACGGTGTGGAAGCTCCTGGTTTTTCTTCATCTTCTGTCTCGGTCGGGCAATGACCAGTCTTGATGTTACTACTGGTTCCTGAGATGCATCCCAGTGTGGGTACCGGTCAAGGCTGACAAATACTTAGCCTCCTACCAAAGGTTTGTGATGTGCACTGGTCTGCCTGACCGGTACTGCTGGTCGGTCCTTGCTCCATGATCTGAGACTTATGCATTTTCGCTCCTAAACGCTCCTTTTTGCTCCATTCTTTGTTTAACTTCCAACTCCGCACCTGAAATATCAAATGATATGCAAATGCAACATAAAATACTCTAAATGCATCTTAAATTAATGTAAAGTGCATTAAAACAAACCATCAAAACCATCAAAAACACTATACATCAATGACTAGGAAAGAGATTAGTACCTCGAGAGTGAATTTGTACATAAATTAGGAAATCTTAAACCAAAACTTAACATTCATTGATTGTATTGAGCATCATATATCTAATCTTATATCACCTAAGTCATTAACCTTAACTCATTTGTTTAGTTTTTAATCGGTATTTGAGTTTTAACCTTTCGTTGACTTTTGTTTAATCATGTTGACTTTTGCTATCGTTGACTTTTGGTTTTATGCATGTTTATGTTGTTAGTGACAAACAAACTCATCCTAATTATTTAGACTAAGCTTATTTCTCTTGGATCCTAGTGAGTTAATTGTCCTGATTTGGATTGACACTGATAAACAACTATATACCACAACAAAAATTTGTTTATCATTACCATTTCACACACTACCTTATATGTCGATCACCTAGTATGACTCTCATTAATCATTCCCCTATTTTCTTCACCTACAATCCATTTCACTTTCACTTCGATTGAATATCAAAGTGAAACCTCAACTCGCAAACTGGAATCCTTTTTTCACTGAATGACATCTCTTCCCTCTGAGACATCGCAAAATCAATTTGAGGTGAAACTCGTAGCTTGGAGTAATCGTGTGTTTGTACATCATGAACTCATCCAGTTCCTTCATCATTTGAATCCTTTTTTGTTCTTTCGACTTACGATTTCTCTTTGTTAGATTTAGGATCATATATAGTCGATGTAAGGTTTGTCTTCTTCGATTTAGGATTTTTCTTCGTTGCGGCTTGTATTCTTTCATATTGTTTGCTAAAATATTGGTTAAATATTAGAAATATTGGGATACGTTAAGAACATTCATAAGATGTTGATTCTAGCTACTATTTTTAATTCTAGGAAGAAGATGAATTTTTTATAAGTTGTGTTTTAAGAAATTGTATAGGAGTTGACCAAAAAAAAAAATTGTATAGGAAAGATAGTTTAAAAGCTAGAGAATTGTATGAAACAATGTTTGACCTTGTTGCATGTTTAAAGAGTACAATACTCGGTTTTCTAAAGGACATGATGACAGGATGATCAAGCATCAAAGTGTACTCAAACATTGTATTTGGCTAGCTAAGAACAACTTGCAGACATAATGGAGTTGGTTTTTGACGTTTCAGTTATGAGAGGACGATGATTTTGTCTATATGGGATTCGTTGATGATGACGTCATATATGAATTAGAGATTACTTTAAAGAACAGTTGAGAATCTTAAGATTTTGTTGGGAACTGAGTACAATGTACTGTCTTTGTGGAAAATGAACAATGCCAAGTTTCTAGTTTTAACTGAAGGGATTGATATGTCTAGTTTTTTTTTATCATATTTAGGCCCTCTTTTATGCTCACTTCCATATAGTTTTGGTTGCATTTAGAGTCCTATAGAATTGCATTTGTGCACATTTTGTATTTCTCTTGAGTGATAACAGAAGTAACAGAGGACATCTGAAAGAATGCAGAAGAGAATAGTTATAACACTGCTGCAGAAGCCGTCAAACGAGGAATGACTGCCATGAGTGAAGAGTCAAAGTTGCTAAGAAAACCATTAGCGGAGAGTAGCATGGTGAAATAGGCAGAGAAATTTATTTGCCTGAGAGATATGTTAAGTCTGCTCAGAAATAAATGGTCAGTGTGCTTCGTCATTGTCTGCTAGTTCAACAAAACATGTTAGCTATTGCTTGCTAGTTTACAAGCACCATGTATTATGTATGGTTAAATGTGTTCTTACTGTGATCTTTGTATTTTGTCGTCTCTTTTTCTTGTGCTTCCTTAGGGAAAGGGTTAAACAAGACCTCGCTTACACAAGTGTTGGTGCCAGTTGGACTATACCTAGATAAAGCACAAAATTGTTGGTAAGCTTAGTAAAGTCTCTGTCTTGTTAATCTTAGAACTATCTATGTTTCTTTTTTGTTTCTTTTAAATCCGACTCAACAATAAAAAGATAAACTAAGTTTTAATACTTTTTATGTGTGATTGGACTGTTGTATTGACATGAAAAAGTATTAGGAGTGCTTGAACTAGACTAGCACGTGAAAGAGCGGGCTACATGGGACTGTTGGTATCGGGTTACACACCAGATCAAGGACCGGCCCAAGATTCAATTCGGCCCACGAAAAGGAAGTCTTCAGAGAGATGAAGTAATCCAAGAAGAGGATCATTGGGACCAAACATAGATGAGGCCCAATCGCAAGTGGAAACGATGACGTATCTCGAGGAAGACACCATATATTGTTTCCTATAAATAGGGAATAACGCCCCAATCATTGTGAGAGAGGAAGAAATCGAGTGAGTTCGCTAAGAGTTTAGAGTTAGTAAAGATCTTAGATCGTAATTTTACGAGGCATGCATCCATCCTCGCTTGTATTCCGATCTCGCGACTCGAGTTCAACTAGACGTTGAACACATAGCTCGCAGCTCGCATAACGATTGATGATATAAAGCGTCGACCAGCTCGGCTCCCTTTTGTGAGATCTCTCTGTCTTCTTTACTTTCTGATTTACTTTACACGCTTTACTTTCTCGGATTTACTTTTCGCACTCCGCTAACATCAATACTAGTGAACTACTTCGCTTTACCTTTTCTGCACCTAACGACTAACAATATTTACGATTCACTCCTTTATTTCAGTATTTACTTTGGGCACTATCGTTTTTGCCTATTGTTTATGCTGATTCACATAATCTGCCTATGTTTGAAACTGATCTAACCCTTAAATAATATCGCGTTTTCCTTGTGATTATTTATGACATCAAAAGGGACCATGCTTCGAAAGTCCCTTTGAACCTCAACAAGATAATGCGTGCGCAGGGAGTGTGCAGTTTTTTTTTCTTCTTTTCTGTAGCTTTCTAAAGGAGAAGAAGCTTCTGCTGTTTCCATTCTCTCGAGTCTTAGGTCCACGGTTTCACACACTTTGATTTTCATGAGCTAAGACATCCAACTTCAGAAAATCTTAAGAAACTGATGCAGCTAAGCCACTTACAGTAAAGAATGATGATAAAAGCTTCTGCACCTTTGAGGCATAAGCTAAAATCAATCTGCTCTTTTAATATGTTTCCCAGACACAAATCAGATTTAAAACCAAAAATCTTGACATTGGTAATCGATTTTTTCAAGTACGTTCATGTTTTCTAGCTTAATTCATTTGTTCACTATTTCCTTTGAGGGTTCCATAACAACAGAATTTTGGGATCATTCAGGAAAACTTACTGAACCAAGAAAATGGCTGTAAAAAGAAATTTATGAAGCATGAGAAAGGAGTGACACTGAAGCTCCAAACACAGTGTTACACATGAAAAAACGTTTCATTGCGGTTCTCATCGTTTATATATAAAACACAAAATGTGAACATTATTTCCTATCAGTTATAAGATTGTGGTTTAGTTTGGTTTATTTGTAATCTTAATTAGATTGCCGATTTAGTCATCGGTTTAGTTCTTTGTATATATAACAACTCTTGTACATTTTGTACGCTTGAGAAAACTTAAAGAATAACAAACTTTATATTCAAAATCTTCTTTCTACTATGGCATCAGAGCAATTTCTGCTCGAATCTCTCTGATTTGTGCTCGTTTTCTCATTTTCCCCTCATTTCGACCTATTTTCGCTTTACATAACCTGTTTCGAAGCTACGGTTGCTTACGACGCTTCGTTTCTGCTATCAGATTCTCGTTTTATCTTAAGTGTATGTTCCAAGCTCGAATCAGTTGAATCAGAAGCTTTCTTCATGCTGCTGATCATCCTGGTTTGAGTATTGTTACTCAAATTTTAGTCGGTACGAACTACAACAATTGGTACATTGCAATGTGTGTTTGTTTGGATGCTAAGAACAAGCTAGGTTTTGTTGATGAATCATTGTGTAGACCTGAGATGGATGATCCGATTTCTAGAATTTGGAATAGATGCAACAACATGATGAAAGCATGGTTAATGAATGTAGTGAATCAAGAAATATACGACAGTATATTGTATTATGAAGATGCAGAGGAAATGTGGAAAGATTTGTTTTCGCGTTTCAGAATCAGTAACTTACCAAAGAAATATGAACTTGAACAGTTGATTGCTAATCTGAACAAGGAACATTGGATCTCTCTACATATTATACGAAGAAGAAAACCTTATGGGAGCATCTCTCTAATGCAAAGACGAACTCTGCCAAACGATGTGATTGTGATCATGTCAAAGAACTTCTTGAAGAGGCAGAAACAAGTCGTATCATACAGTTTCTTATGGGATTGAATGAGGATTTTGTGAACATAAGAGGACAGATATTGAATATGAAGCCTAGACCTCGTTTGACAGAGATACACAACATCCTTGACCAAGATCAAATCCAAAGGATGATGAGTCATTCTCAAAACTTGTCTCCGGCTCCTAGCGCTTTCACCATTCAATCTCCTGCACAAAATGAAGCTTGTCAAGTTCTCATTTCTCAAGGCAGTTATCAAAAGCCAAAAATGCTCTTATTGCTCGAAGCTTGGTCACACGGGAGATAGGTGTTACAAGAAGCACGGATATCCACCCGGAATGGTGAAACCAAAGAAATCTACAGTGATTGGGACAACTAATCTTGCTTCCACTGCTGAGCTAAGTGTACAAAATACTGAGAAGAGTTGTGAGAACCTGACTACAGATCAACTTCAAGCTATGATTTCGTACTTGAGCACTCAACTTCACACCACTAGCGTTACATCACCACAAGAGATTGCGTCCACTTTAACTTCAACTTCTTTACATGTGATATCTCAAATCTCAGGTAATCTTCCTTGTGACTCTATCACTCTTCATCATAGCTCTTACTATGATATGCTTGCCTCTTCCCTACCTCCGAAACTGGATGTGTCTCTTAGAGCTTGGGTTATAGATTCGGGTGCTACTCACCATGTTAGTCATTGTAGAGATCTATTGACAAACTATAAACCTTTAGATCAAACCTTTGTGACCTTTCCCAATGGTTGTGTAACTATATAAGGCTTAAGAATCATCCAATTTTATCATGCTCTCTTACTACATGATGTGTTGTTTATCCCTGAATGCAAGTTCAATTTACTCAGTGTTAGTGTTTTAACTCGAAGTTTACATTGTGTAGCTAGTTTCAATACTGATTTTTGTCTCATTCAGGGAATTACTCGGGAGTTGATGATTGGTTGAGGTAGTCGTGTGAGCAATTTGTATATTCTGGATGAGTCTGATAATCATGTTTCGAATTCTATACCAGGTATTCATTCAGTTCATTTGGATTTTATACTGATCATGTCACTTGGCATAGACGTTTAGGGCATCCCTCTTATAGTAAGGTAGACAACTTGTCGTATATTTTGAATATAAACAGAAAAAAATTAAGCAACACTTCTTGTGATGTTTGTCATGTTTGTCATTTGGCTAAACATAAGCATTTACATATTAAACCTCGTAATAACATGTGTGCTAGTACTTTTGATTTACTTCACATCGATACTTGGGCTCCTTTTGTTGTGCCAACTGTTGATGGTTTCAAATATTTCTTGACCATTGTTGATGACTTTAGTCGTGCTACTTGGGTTTATTTGCTGCGTGTTAAATCTGATGTTATTCATGTTTTTCCTGAGTTTATTCAAAAGATAGAAAACCAATATCAGGTTAGAGTTAAATCTGTTCGATCTGATAATGCAATAGAGCTTAAGTTTCACGATTTTTATGCATCAAAAGGCATCACTACTTTTCACTCTTGCCCTGAAACACGTGAACAAAATTCAGTAGTTGAGAGGAAGCATCAACACATATTGAATGTAGCTAGAGCCTTATTGTTTCAGTCTAATGTGCTTTTAGAGTATTGGGGGGTAGGGGGATTGTGTTCTTACAGCTGTGTTTTTAATCAATAGGTTACTTTCACCTGTCATAGATAATCAAACTCCTTTTGAAAGACTCACGTTGAAACCACCAGACTAGACATCCTTAAAAACATTTGGTTGTTTTTTCTATAGCTCAACTTCACCTAAGAGCCGTAGTAAATTTGATCCTAGAGCAAAGGCTTGTGTCTTCTTAGGATATCCTACAGGTTATAAGGGTTATAAGCTACTAGACATAGAGAAACATTCCATTTCGATTTCCAGGTATGTTCTTTTTCATGAGGATATTTTCCTTTTTTCATCATCTAATATCTCAGATTGTGTAAAGAACTTCTTTCCTCATGTTCCTTCTCCTGCTTCAATGAATACGTCATCCCTTCTGGATAATCCTTCTGAAGCACATTCTCATCAAAATGTGTCTTCTTCTGAAGTTTTGCTTCCCTTTGGACCGGAAATTCACAGACAAAAGAAACCACCATCACACTTGCAGGACTATCATTGCTATAATACTATAAATCATAATTCTCGGTATCCTATGGCAAACTATATCTCTTATTCGTACTTATCTGACACTTTTCGAGCTTTCATTAATGCCATTACCAAAATTAAAGAACCGAAAAAGTATTTGGAGGCTAAGCAAGATCAATTGTGGTGTAATGCGATGGGTGAGGAGATTGGTGCGCTTTCTGAAGGTAAAATAACAATTGGTTGCAAGTGGCTTTTTACTGTTAAATACTTATCCACAGGTGATCTTGAGCGCTATAAGGCTCGCTTAGTAGCTCAGGGATTCACGCATGAGGAAGGGGTGGATTATACAGATACATTCTCACATGTAGCTAAATTGTCCACAGTTCGGATATTGATTGTTGTTACAGCTCAAAAAGGCTAGTTTTTAGCTCAGTTGGACATTTCTAATGCGTTTTTGAATGGGGATCTTGATGAGGAGATCTTCATGAAACTTCCTCCTGCTATGCAGAGTTGAAGGGACAAAGTTTTTCCTCTAATGTTGTGTGTAAGTTGCATAAGTCGTTGTACGGCCTTAAGCAAGCTTCACGACATTGGTACCTCAAGCTCTCTTCTACTCTTCTGGAAATGGGATTTCATAAGTCAATTAGTGATCATACTCTGTTTATTCAAAGTGATAGCATCGGTTATTTGGTTGTGTTGGTTTACGTCGACGATATCATGATTGCTAGCTCGACTGAGGAGGTGCCTGCTTAGTTTACTACTGCTTTGGCTGCTCATTTCAAGCTATGTGACCTTGGTCAATTATGTTTCTTTCTTGGTCTTGAAGTTGCTCGTTCGGCCAAAGGGATCTCTGTTTGCCAAAAGAAGTATATTTTGGAGTTGCTCGACGAAGTGGGATTCTTGGGATGCAAACCTTCTTCGATCCCGATTGATCCATCGATCAACCTTTCTGCCACAACAAGCACTCTTCTTTCGGATCCTAAGTCGTATAGAAAGCTCGTGGGAAAGCTGATGTATTTGGCAATCACTCGGCCAGATATAGCTTATGCTCTTACCATCTTGTGTCAGTTTTCTTTTGCAGCACGAGATACTCACTTACCGGCGGCTCACAAGGTCCTTCGATATTTGAAGGGAACAGTGGGACAAGGTGTCTTCTATTCAACATCAGGTATTTCAGATCTCAAAGCTTTTGCAGATTCGGATTGGGCTTCTTGTTTGGACACTCGACGCTCGATCACCAACTACACGATGTTTCTGGGAGACTCGTTGGTGTCTTGGAAAGCCAAGAAGCAGCGTACTGTCTCTCGTAGTACTGCTGAAGCAGAGTTCAGGGCAATGGCTGCAGCATCATGTGAGATGGTTTGGATTCAACGTTTGTTGAGTGATTTGCAGGTTCCTTGCACTCTGCCTGCGTTACTCTACTGTGACAAAACTGCTGCTCTACATATTGCGAACAACTCTGTGTACCACGAAAGAACTAAACATATTGAACTCGACTGCTACACCATACGTGAACGAATTGAGGTTGGGGTTTTAAAGACCATGCACGTACAGACACATCATCAACTCGCAGAGGTCTTAACGAAGGCTCTCTATCCAGCTCCTTTCCGAAAGCTTACTTCCAAGATGGGTCTCAATGATCTGTTTGCTCCTTCACCTCCATCTTAAGGGGAGCTATTAGATTATGGTTTAGTTTGATTTATTTGTAATCTTAATTAGATTGCCGGTTTAATCCTCGGTTTAATTCTTTTTATATATAGCAACTCTTGTACATTTTGTACGCTTGAGAAAACAGAAAGAATAACAAACTTTCTATTCGGAATCTTCTCTCTATTATTAGTATGTAAACGATGAACTATTTGTTTATGCTTATATCTCCAACATTGGAGAAGACCGAACTGAAGAATGTTATGTTGTGGGAGCTAGAGAGCCTCTTCTTGCACCAAGAGTGAGACGGCACAATGTTTCATTTAGGGAATCATGAACGTTGTGGTGTTCTTTGGTGGACTGGTGACACCGACTCGTGAATAAACGACATGTATGTTATACTTGAAATGTTAAAACGGGTGACAGTTTTGTAGTCAGCCATCTTCATCTGGAACTGTATGAACCTTGCCGTGGCGTTTGCTCGGATAATCCAACAATCCCTTGCTTTGTTTCTCTCGATATAAAACCGCAATAAATTCGCTGGAAGTAGCCCGAAGATGGAGGAATGCGAATCTCAGATCTATCACGAGCGACAAAGATCGCAATTTTGCCTCTTACACTCCCTTAACAATCTGTTTCAGGTATTCCATTTTTCTCTATACCAGTTTTGAAATTTCATTCATCGAACTACTTTCTCGATGGCCAGATTATCGTTGATGATCTGAAATCAGTTAAATAAGCGATTAAGAGTTTCGCTGTTTCTTTCGTTTGACTAAGGATGAAGGTGCATTCACGCGGGGAAGCTTGAACTCAATCGCGGAGAAGCTCGTAGCTGATGACCCAAACAAATCAAAGTGGACGCCTCTCTCTTTACTCCTCAAGCCTCATCACAATACGCTCACTGGAAACTACGACGTAAACGTGATGATAGCAGCACTTGAAGGAAAAGGCAAGAGTGTTGTTTGGTATGATAAGCGTACTGGTGCTTCTTCAATCGATCTCGATGCTGATACTCTAATGGGTATTGTGTTAAATATTCCGGTCAAGCGATATGGTGGACTTTGGAGAAGCAGGCATTGGGTTGTGATTAGAAAAATCAATGGAATTTGGTATAACTTGGATAGTGATCTCGTTGTGCCACAGTCGTTTAAAGACGAAGATGAGGTTAGGGAGTTCTTGGCTCAAAATTTGAGCTCAGGTGCAGAGATTATGCTAGTGAACAATGCTTGAAGATCAACACTGTGAGTTTTATATTCTTACTTTTCTCTCTCTATGTTATCTAGTGTGAAAAAGTGTCTCCAGTTTCTGTCTTGAAGTTTAAATTCCAACAGTTTATCACATTCTATAAGCTCCACTTCACGATATTGAATGTATCAGTTCACATTCTATAAGCTCCACTTCAACAATTCCAAAAAATGTAACAGTTCACTGTCCTTAGTGTGATATTTTTGTATGTCATGAAATTGCCTTGTTATTATCTGCTTTCTGATATTCTTGTGCCCACCATTGACTTAGTTCTTAAATCTCCCTCTTTTTATTTGTTTATTCTGTAGCCTCAATCTCAAGTAAGGTATCTGCAATCTACGAAGGTTAGTTTATCTCGTCTTTTCCAGGAGTTAAAAGTATTTGTTCACATTTCTTTTGTGTACACATATGAGCGATCCATCAAATAGGAATAATACCGAAAGGTTAATTCACATAAAGATCCTTTTAATTCGCTTAAACAAATGGTTTTATTCCCTCTGTGGACCATCTTATACTTGCTTTCCATAATGGAAATATAGAAAAGGTAAACAAAGTCTATTTCCGAATTTCGGCGTTAAGAGTTTTTGATATCTTTATATATGTTAGTTAGTAGCATCTTTTCCTCATAAAGTATCTGAAATAAGTATGAAAACGAACCTACCGATATTTTTATTAAGAAAACTTATGCTTTAAATATTTACAGTAATCATGACTCAAGTGTAATCATGTCATTATTGCTATACATTATTAATAATCTCATGACTTCTTTGGTCTCTAAGTGAACTGCATCAGCCAACTGTTTCAGCATAAATCGCTTCCTTATATATATAACCCTTACTCTCTTCAAGTTTGTTCTCATAAACCGCTCTCACTCTCTCTCTTAATATGTCAGCTACAGGAACAAAACGGTTCAATGCAAACACTAGACCAGTTACTCCTCGTAAGCAATCCTCAGTGAAGGGACAGTATGGTAAAAATTCCGGATGCTCAACTAGCTGTGGCTTGAGGCTACCGAAGAACACAGAAGTCACAGCGGCAAGACTGATCAAGCATCTCAGCTGTAGATTCGTTAAGGGCTTACGTCTGGTTGTTATGAGGAAGAAGAAGAAGAAGAGAACTCCACCATTGAAGGCTTCTTCTTCCGGTAAATCTCAGCCTTCAGTCATCTCTGTCGCTAATGATACTCAGAGATCAGAGGCGATAGAGGACTGCATACAGTTCATCAACTCATCGACCTCGTTTACAAGATCAAGTTCTACCAGTGGTCGAACATCTTAAGTTTTATTTATGCGAGTAAATTTCAAAGATTCTACTTCTTGGTCACTCATTAGCTATGCAATAGCATATTAGAGAATTGCATGTAATATCTAGAAGAGAGATTTAAGTGATCTTGAGAAACATGGACGTTGTGAGATTTGTTTATGTAAAAAAAAAAACCCCATCTGTATATCTTTCATCTACATATGCGTTTGTCTAACGCAACGAGCAGAAAATTCCTGAGCAGTCAGGCAAGCTTTCGGACTGCAATTGTATGTATTATCAGAGTAGCGTGAGGCGAAGTTCCAACGGATAAGGTCTTGGAGCTGAACTACTCACTAATAAATTGGTCTTTTTCAAGGACTTTGAATGGACTGTCTCTTACTGCTAGAATGGATCGATCCATTAACTCCTCTCCGGTTTAAAATAGGTTCCAAAAACGGTCCCGACAATGTAAAGACGGACCAAAATTGTGAAATTCATACCAAGAACCTAGAGGCATGTCGTGTCGTTAATTTCATTTCAAAACACACAACTAAAACTTATAGAATCTAAAGAGACAAAAGCAAATCATTGTCAGAATCAATAAGTATTGTCCTGACGGTGTAGTAGGACGTGACTAGTTGCGGCTGTGCCAAGAACTTCAGCAAGTAGTACTCCCAGACCACACATTAACATATGCTACTACTTGGCTGTTTCTTTTGATTTGCATGGGTCAGTTAAGACTTGAGAGTAATTAGTTACACTTAACAGAGTATCTCGGAGCAATGTCTTGATTATTAGAATACAGATCAAACTGCAATAACGCGTCAGTCCCTACAAGCCATGCACAATAGAATATATTATTTTGATTTTTTTCTATCATAACCCAATAGAATATATTAAAAAAATTAAGTTTGATTTTTTCTAAATATATTATTTTAAATAATCAAAATTAGAGATTTATTTAATCTAATATTAATGAAATATTTATTTTCTTTTTCTTTAATATCTAAATATTTAAGTTATTGTAATCTAATTAAAATTATATACTTCCAATTTTACCCTTAATGAAAATTACATATATTTCCAATTTTATTCTTAATAAATATTTTTATTTTGTTCTTTAAATTATTTTTTCTAATCATATCATGTAATATTTTAATAATTTGAAGATTATTTTCTTAAAATTGATTTTTAAAGGGTTACAAATCTTGTTTAAAGTACTAACGAAACTAAAGTAGGGAGGTCAAATAATCCACATAGCTTTAGGATTTTAATTAATTTTTATAAGGTCATTTTAGTTATTTTAAATTATTTAAATTAAATTGTCAAATTTTACTCAAAATAATTATTTTTTTAATATAGTGACCGCTGCGGAAAAAATTCTGGCTCCGACATTGGTTTGGGGCAAATGTGTTTTATAAATAATGGAAATATGTAAAGTTAAAACACTTCGAGTTAACTTATCCACTTTTTATTTTGTTGCCACCATTCAAAATTCTTTTTTGCCCCCACAAATGTTTCTTTTCTACTCGGCTGATTAATCTCTTTACAATCATTTTTTATTTGGAAATTGTATATTTATTTCTATGTCATTTGATTTTTTTATGATTAAACAGATTCATGAAATTTTCTTCACAAAACTAAAAAATATATATTTATTTTCCTATAAATTTTAATCCAAATATGTTTATAAACAATGCAAAAGCTTTTATATCTTTATTTGTATGTCTATAAATTTCAGAATTGTTTAATCTTTTAGTTATCTTAAATGTTTCGAAGAATTTAATCTCCTAATTAAGTTAAGATTCGAGGTATGTTCGAATTTTATTGTTATTGTGAAAAAATTAGTAAATGTTTTACTACATTAAAGGAATTTATTAGATTTTTATAGTAAATTTTTTAGTTAGTTATATATTTTATTAAGTTTTTTATTTTTATTGTATCAACTTATTAAAATATTGTTCATAATTAAATTTCTAGGCAAAATTTGTTTGACAAAAAGGTAAAAAATAGTTGGTGATATTATACGATATGCGATAATTAAAATAAACAAAAACATAGAAAATTGTGGATCTGACGTGTGGCATTGAATATTTCTCTTTAATATATAAGAAAATGAGAAGATTTTAAAATTTTAAAAATTATTTTGTTGTAAAATTATGTAAAATTATTTTTTGGCAACACGAATAATAACCAACAATAAATAAATAAATATAAATATGTTTGATAAAAATTTAAGATATGAGATAATTAAATTAAAAATAAAAATAAATTATGGATTTGACATGTGACCTTCAATACTTCTCTTTTAATATAAAAGAAGATAATTCAGTAATAAAATTTTAATTTCTAAAAAATAATTTTAAAATAATTTCGAAAATAGAAATATCTTATAAAGTTTTTTATATATTTTAATATTTAGAAAATATTTTTGCCACCAGTCCAAGAAATTTCTATATCCGCCACTGATCTCTCATGTTCGTTAAGACACCAAGGAGTGCTGAGAAAGTTGACCACTCGTTAGGTAGAATCACCATTTATACTAGATTTGTGCTATCCGTTACGAAAACAATTTCTATCATTTTGTAGTTGAGGGACCCAAACTAAGCCTACTAGTTTGGTATGTAGTGGTAAAATGCATCATATTTATCATTTGTCCCCTTAGAGCATCTCTACTAGAGTATTATCATGGGTTTTTAGTCAGTATTTGGCAAATAAAACCCAAAATAAATGATAATACAATATACTATACAAAATCGGATATGTAATTAGACTTTGTAGAACCTCTTTAGAACCGATAACGTGTCATTTTCTCATTGGAAGGGAAAAAGAAGGCAAAAAAAGTTCAAGGGTTTTGTCTCTTTCGCTTTATTTCGAAAACGAAACAAAAAATCGATTCGAGCTCTCGATGGCGATTTCTCGGGGATGAGAAGGCGATTTCGCGGCGAACACGATGAATCCGTCGGAGATGATGAGGGAAGATGATTTCTCGGCGATGAAAAGGCGAGTGGCTCAGGCGAATCGATTTGGGGTTTCGAAACCCTAGAAATCGATTTGGGTTTCGAAACCCTAGAAATCGAGCGATCTTCAACGGTGGTTTTTCTAAGGTAAGCTCCTTTTTCTCTCCTCATGTTTCATTTCTTCTTCTCCTTTAACATCGATCATTGATGTTGGCTTTTCGTTTTTCCTTCTTTTTGCATGTTGGATTGGGAGTGAAGTGTTGCAAGGAGGTTGCTACAGCCATTCGAGAATCAGGAAATGAGGGTACTTTCTTTCTCTCTATCTTCTATTTAATTTGATCTCTCGTATTCGATTTCAATGTTTTGATCTTCGGGTTTGATGCTATTTCATGAAGTTGTATCTGAATTGAAATGGATTTATATTGTTTTTTGCTAATCATTGATTGTATTCATATGTTCGGATAGTTACTTAGGTGTTTTAGTTGCCCTTAATTGTCTCATATGCACTGTAAAGAATCCATGGTTATAAGAATGAACAAGTGAATCTGTTTTTTTAGCTGATTTTGTTATTTTTTCATCAATGCCATAACTCGTTAAGTACTTTGTGCTACTACAAATTTCGTGATGTTCTCTTATCTATGTCATAACTCGTTAAGAATGAACAAGTGAATATGTTTCTTTAGCTGATTTTGTTCTTTTTTCATCAATGTCATAACTTGTAAAGTACTTTGTGCTACTACATATTTTGTGTTCTTTTTCAGATTTTGTGATGGTCTTTGTGCTACTATATATGTTCTTTTTCATAAAATGCTCTTGTGAAGGCTGGCTTGTGATGTTCTGTAGTTATTGAAATGTGTCTCCTATTTCCTGTACATTATACTACATTCGTTTCACAATTTCCAAGTTTTTTTAATTGGGCTTTTGGAAATACCAACCAACTTACGCCTAATATTTTTTTTTCATCTTGAAATTTGTTTCAGATTAATGTTAGAGGGTTCTTGTGGCATGTTCAGCAGATTCGTGTCAGCTGTTGGGGCGCTTCTTCATTTAAGCAGCAGTCCATATCTTCTAGGTCACATGTCAGCCACACAATACTTGAAGGAATTATAAGTTAAATGTCTAGGGTTGTTAGATGAATTAAATGTCTAGGGCTGTTAGCTTTAAGTAGATGACTTGATAGTTTGTTTGTTTGTTGTAGATTACTACGAATAGTGTAGCTTAGAGTTTCAAGCTTAAGTGTTACAATGAATGCTATTACCCACAAAAATGAAAAAAAAATAATCTCACCCACTAACTCTAATCACATTTATAACACACCTAGTCCCCTCTATATAATCAAACCTCTTTGTTTAACTTAATCCTCACAACATAACTTGAAAAATTCTTCTAACTTCTCATGGATCCATTAGCTAAATCTAACTCTTCCATGGATTCATGTTATCACTTTTCTAACTTCATGGATCTTTTAAATAGCCAACAAGAAAACCCAATGTCTCAGGGTTACATAAACCCGTGTGTGGGTCTTGGTTCATCCCAAGTCTGAGTGTCTAACCAAATCAGTGGGTCTAGAGTTGAAGAGGTTATAGGGCATAGTGAAAGGAGAAAATGGGTGCCAACTGAAGACATAGTGTTGTGTAGTGCTTGGCTAAACACCAGCAAGGATGTTGTGGTTGAAAATGAGGAAAAGCACACTACTTTTTGGAAAAACATTGGTGAATACTTCAATGCATCACCAAAGCTGGAAGGGTTTCAAAACAGAGATCCAGACAATTGTAAACAGAGGTGGCAGAAGACAAATGACCAAATCTGCAAGTTTGTGGGATGCTATGAGGCAGCTAAGAGACAACAAAGCAGTGGTCAGAATGACAATGACCTATTGAAGGTTGCTTATGAGATTATATTTCAAGATCACAAGGTCAAGTTCAATCTGAAACACGCTTGTATTGAGCTTTATAATGACCAAAAGTGGTGTGCTTCTACTGGGAAAGGTGACAGTAACTCAAAGAAAAGGAAACAAGATGATCATTTCACTTCACCAAACACTACGAAAGAGTGTGATGAAGCAATGTTTAGGCCTGAGGGTGTGAAGGCAGCTAACAGGAAAGGGAAAAGGTGTATGAACAATGGAGAACAAGAGGAGAGTAACTCACTTTTGCAATTTCAGCAAACTTGGTCTATTAAAGAGAAAGACAATGTAATGAAAGAGAGAGTGTCTAAAGTTGGACTATTTGATAGCCTTATTAACAAAAGAGAGGCAATAACTGAGATGGAAATGACTCTAAAAAACAAGCTAATCAAAGACATGCTACTATAAGTATAAGTTTTCTTTATGTCTAAGTATAGTGTATGCTTAATTGCTTGCTTGTTTGTTGTCATGCTTGATTGCTTGTTTCTTTAAGTTTATGATTGATTGATTGCTTGTTTAAATTTAATCTTCATTGTTTTCCGTTTTGCAGGAGAAGTGAAAGAGCAATGAAGTGGATGAATATGAATATGAAGTCACAGATGAAGATGAAGTTACGGATGTGTTACGGATGTCTTTTTGTTGTGTTTAAAAAGTGTTTGTTGTCTTTTTGTTGTGTTTGTTTGAAGTCACAAATGAAATCTTTTTGTTGTTATAAGGTCACAGATGTATTGATGTAAGTTTTGATTGTTGTTATGTGTAGGTTGTGTTGTTGTTATGTGTCACAGACGATAGTTGTGTGTTATATTTATGCACCAAACTACAAACTTCTCATTTCCTTAAAAATCAATTTTGATGATCATTTCACTTCATCAAAAACTACGAAAGAGTGTGATGAAGCAATGTATAGGTCTGAGGGTGTAAGACAGCTAAGAGGAAACGGAAAATGTGTATGAACGATAGAGAATAAGAGGAGAGTAACTCGCTTTTACAATTTCAACAAGCTTGGTCTACTAAAGAGGAAGACAATGGAATGAAAGAGAAAGTGTTTAAAGTTGGACTACTTGATAGCCTTATTAACAAAAGAGAGGCACTAACTTAGATGGAAATGACTCTCAAAGACAAGCTAATGAAAGAAATGATACTATAAGTATAGGTTTTCTTTATGTTTAAGTTTAGTGTATGCTTAATTGCTTGCTTGTTTGTTGTCATGCTGGATTGCTTGCTTCTTTAAGTTTATGTTTGATTGATTGCTTGCTTGTTTAATTTTAATCTTCATTGTTTTTCGTGTTGCAGGAGAAGTGAAAGAGCAATGATGTAATGAAGTGGATGAAGATGAAGTCACATGTGAAGTCACAGATGAAGTCATAGATGTGTCACAGTGTCTTTTGTTGTTTTTAAAAAGTGCTTGTTGTCTTTTTGTTGTGTTTGTGTTTGAAGTCACGAATAAAGTCTTTTTGTTGTTATGAGGTCACAAATGTATTGTTGTTATGTGTAGGTTGTGTTGTTGTTATGTGTTACAGATGATAGTTGTGTGTTATATATATGCACCAAACTACAAACTTATCAAACTACAAACTTCAAATTTCCTTAAAAAATATTTACTTCATCAAACACTCCGAAAGAGTGTGATGAAGCAATGTATAGGCCTGAAGGTGTAAGGCAGCTAAGAGAAAAGAGAAAATGTGTATGAACAATAGAGAACAAGAGGAGAGTAACTCACTTTGCAATTTCAGCAAGCTTAACCTATTAAAGAGAAAGACAATGTAATAAAAGAGAGAGTGTCTAAAGTTGGACTACTTGATAGTCTTATTAACAAAATAGAGGCACTAACTGAGATGGAAATGACTCTCAAAGACAAGCTAATCAAAGACTTGCTACTATAAGTGTAGGTTTTCTTTATGTCTAAGTTTAGTGTATGCTTAATTGCTTGTTTTTTTGTTGTCATGGTTGATTGCTTGCTTCTTTAAGTTTATGCTTGATTGATTGCATGCTTGTTTTATTTTAATCTTCATTGTTTTCCGTTTTGCAGGATAAGTGAAGGAGCAATGAAGTAATGAAGTGGATGAAGATGAAGTCACATATGAAGATGAAGTTACGAATGTGTCAGGGATGTCTTTTTGTTGTGTTTAAAAAGTGTATGTTGTCTTTTTGTTGTATTTGTGCTTGAACTCACGGATGAAATCTTTTTGTTGTTATGCGGTCACGGATGTATTGTTGTAGGTTTTGATTGTTGTTATGTGTAGGTTGTGTTGTTGTTATGTGTCACGGACAATAGTTGTGTGTTATTTATATGCACCAAACTACAAACTTCTCGAACTACAAACTTCTCATATCTTTAAAAATCAAATTTGATGATCATTTCACTTCATCAAACACTACAAAAGAGTGTGATGAAGCAATGTCTAGGTCTGAGGGTGTAAGGCAGCTAAGAGGAAAGGGAAAAGGTGTATGAACAATGGAGAATAAGAGGAGAGTAACTCACTTTTGCAATTTCAGCAAGCTTGGTCTATTAAAGAGACGACAATGAAATGAAAGAGAGAGTATCTAAAGTTGGACTACATGATAGCCTTATTAACAAAAGAAAGACACTAACTGAGATGTATTAGCTCTCAAAGACAAGCTAATCAAAGTCATGCTACTATAAGTGTAGGTTTTGCTTATGTCTAAGTTTAGTGTATGCTTAATTGCTTCCTTGTTTGTTGTCATGCTTGATTGCTTGCTTCTTTAAGTTTATGCTTGATTGATTGCTTGCTTGTTTAATTTAAATTTCATTGTTTTCCGTTTTGTAGGAGAAGTGAAGGAGCAATGAAGTAATGAAGTGGATGAAGATGAAGTCATGGATGAAGATGAAGTTCCGGATGTGTCACGGATGTCTTTTTGTTGTGTTTAAAAATTGCTTGTTGTCTTTTCGTTGTGTTTGTGTTTGAAGTCACAGATGAAATCTTTTTATTGTTGTGAGGTCACAGATGTATTGTTGTAGGTTTTGATTGTTGTTATGTGTAGGTTGTGTTGTTGTTATTTGTCACGGACGATAGTTGTGTGTTATTTATATGCACCGAACTACAAACTTCTCATATCTTTAAAAATCAAATTTAATGATCATTTCACTTCATCAAATACTACGAAAGAGTGTGATGAAGAAATGTCTAGGTTTGAGGGTGTAAGGCATGTAAGAGGAAAGAGAAAAAGTGTATAAACAATGGAGAACAAGAGGAGAGTAACTCGCTTTTGCAATTTCAGCAAGCTTGATCTATTAAAGAGAAAGACAATGTAATGAATGAAAGAGTGTCTAATGTTAAACTACTTGATAGCCTTATCAACAAAATAGAGGCACTAACTGAGATGGAAATGGCTCTCAAAGACATGCTAATCAAAGACATGCTACTATAAGTGTAGGTTTTCTCTGTCTAAGTTTAATGTATGCTTAATTGCTTGTTTTTTTGTTATGATGGTTGATTGCTTGCTTCTTTAAGCTTATGTTTTATTGATTGCTTGCTTATTTTTTTTAATCTTCATTGTTTTCCGTTTTGCAGGAGAAGTGAAGAGCAATGAAGTGGATGAAGATGAAGTCACAGATGAAGATGAAGTTACGGATGTGTCACATATGTTTTTAAATTGTTTTTAAAAAGTGGTTTTTGTTCTTTTTGTTGTGTTTGTGTTTGAAGTCACGGATGAAATCTTTTAGTTGGTAAGAGGTCACAAATGTATTGTTGTAGGTTTTGATTGTGTTTATGTGTAGGTTGTGTTGTTGTTATGTGTCACAGACGATAGTTTTGTGTAATTTATATGCACCAAACTTCAAACTTCTCGACTACAAACTTCTCATATCTTTAAAAATCAAATGTGATGATCATTTCACTTCAGCAAACACTACGAAAGAGTGTGATGAAGCAATGTTTAATTCTGAGGGTGTAAGGCAGGTAAGCGGAAAGGGAAAAAGTGTATGAACAATGGAGAACAAGAGGAGAGTAACTCGCTTTTGCAATTGCAGCAAGCTTGATCTATTAAAGAGAGAGACAATGTAATGAAAGAAAGAGTGTCTAATGTTGGACTACTTGATAGCCTTATTAACAAAATAGAGGCACTAACTGAGATATAAATGGCTCTCAAAGACAATCTAATCAAATACATGTTACTATAAGTGTAGGTTTTGTTTATGTCTAAATTTAGTGTAGGTTTAATTGCCTTCTTGTTTGTTGTCATGCTTGATTGCTTGCTTCTTTAGGTTTATGCTTGATTGATTGCTTTCTTGTTTAATTTAAACTTCATTATTTTCCGTTTTGCAGGAGAAGTGAAGGAGCAATGAAGTAATGAAGTGGATGAAGATGATGTCACGGATGAAGACAATGTAATGAAAGAGAGAGTGTCTAAAGTTGGACTACTTGATAGCTTTATTAACAAAAGAGAGGCACTAATTGAGATGGAAATGGCTCTCAAAGACAAGCTAATCAAAGACATGCTACTATAAGTGTAGGTTTCTTTATGTTTAAGTTTAGTGTATGCTTAATTGCTTGCTTTTTTGTTGTCATGCTTGATTTATGGCTTCTTTAAGTTTATGCTTGATTGATTGTTTGCTTGTCTAATTTTAATCTTCATTGTTTTCCATTTTGCAGGAGAAGTGAAGGAGCAATGAAGTAATGAAGTGGATGAAGATGAAGCCACAGATGAAGATGAAGTTACGTATGTGTCACATATGTCTTTTTGTTGTGTTTAAAAAGTTTTGTTGTCTTTTTATTGTGTTTGTGTTTGAAGTCAGGGATGAAGTGTTTTTGTTGTTATGAGGTCACATATGTATTGGTGTAGGTTGTGGTTGTTGTTATGTACTTGGTGAAAGTACTACTCTTTTGTGTTTGGAAAGATTTGTCGAAGGAATCATATCTTTGTTCGGGGATGAGTACCTAAGAAGACCAACACCCGA
>OVAU01000283.1:0-23087 GCA_900406315.1 Biscutella laevigata subsp. laevigata | reverse complement strand
AATGCCTTTTTTCTTCGTTTCAATGTGATATCCATTCATACGAATGCANACTCAATAAGTTTTACAAACTTAGGGGAAAATATAACATTACTTATTTCAAACTTTGTTCCCCTTGGCATTGAAAATAATCTTAGAAAGATTTAACATATTCTTAAATAACATGCGTAAATTTAAATAAATTTGATAAATTTAAATATAATTATAAATACTACCTTAAAAAAGGATATATGGATTTGGGAAGGAAAAAATGAGCCGTCGAGTCGGGAACGAAAAATCATCGGGACTGGGAAATATCGAGACCGGTGAAATGTTGGGATCGGGAAATGTCGGGACTGGGAAATGCTAGGATCGGAAAAATATTGGGATCGAGAAATTGCGGGCCGGAAAATGTTGGGAGCGGGAACGTCGAGAGTCGTTCGTGCTGATAACGTGTTATGAACTATTACAATACAGTATATATATTAATGTATATATATATATATATGTGTGTATATATGTGGGTGGAGGATATTTTTGGATAAAGTTTCTCCGTACTTTTGGGAGTGCTTGTTGTGATTGATATGATTGTTGATTGTGTAGTGATTACAAAGATGACCAGAACTCCCTATTTATAAGTGAGCAACATCAAGGAGAGAAAGACACCTAGCTAATGTGGGTTTGCCAACAACAATGAGATTAGTGTCATACATAATGACACTTGAAAAGTAACGTGACACAACACAATGACACTTAAAAGGAATGTGACACATCAATACCATGTGTTACTTGAGTGATTAATAATCAACTAGAATTTTGACCCACGCCATGCGTGGGGTGAAATATTTAAAATTTAATTTTTTAATCAATATTAAATATAAAAGATATTTTATTTTTATAAATATAAATATTTAGTATTTACTAATTTACTCATTCAGTTTAGTTACGAAACTAAACAAAGAAAACAAAAATTATGTAATTTGGATGCCGAAAAAATCAAATTTCTAACTAATAATTCAGCATTATGAGCATATTAACTTATTTATAAAATTGTTTCATATTTTTTTTTCTTATTGATGTGGAACTTTTTTAAAATATGATGTTTTATAAATTGAGTATTTCATATCTAATTTTTAAAAATTCTGAAGCATAAAAAAATCGAAAAATCTTAATTTCTTTTATTATATGAATTAGATATTTATTAATTTTTTTTATCAGAATAATATCAAATAATATAAGTAAGATAATATAAATAATAAAAAAATATTATATGATTATATATGAGATCTTCCTTGTTTAATTGAAATTACTACATAATATTACATAATAAAATATAGAAACATATGCAGGATTATGATATTTATGGTAATGACATTGTATAATTTTATAAGATATTTAAGATTTTATAAAATTTAATAGGAGAATGCATCAGAATACGACACATCAACATTTAAGAATTAAAATGCTTCCGGTGTTGACACATAAGTAAAATGGTTATGATGAGTAAAATGGTTATGATGATGACCCGTAAGTAAAATGATTTGATATACAGGGATTTCTTAACAAATTTGTCATTTTGGAAGTTTTCAAATTATGAAAAAGGGAAGGCACGGTTTAGCCGGTTTGATGAAACGACATCGTTGTTAACCAGTGCTAACTGTGTAAAACCTCACAAAACAAAACAAACAAAACAAACAAAACAAACAAAACCTCACACAACCTCTTGCGTTCCCGTCTCCTCCAGCACAATACAACCATGCTCGACGCCGGAGTTGGAGTCATACGCGGTTACGAACTCCGTATCCTCCGCTGCACCATATCCGTACCTCCCCTCGATGAATCTCAGCTGCTCGACGAAGCCCAATCCGGAACTCATCCTCACGATTCTCTCATAAGGTCCCTTCTGTCTTCAATCGAAGCTGGAGACTACCTTGGAGCTTTAGCCTCGGATGCTACTGGGGTGATACTTGGCGACTCCGAATTTGACCTGGTAGACTCGGTTGATTCGGCCGAACGAGTTTACTCGGAGCTTCTCGACAGGGTCGAATCGTTCGTGGTGAACGGTTCGGTAGATGAAATTGACAAAGCTCGCCGTGCAGTTCTGGTGATGTGCCTAGCAATCGCAGCTGCCTTTTGGTTCACTCGTTGCAATCTGACCGGGTA
The DNA here is from genome assembly GCA_900406315.1 of Biscutella laevigata subsp. laevigata. Taxonomy (NCBI): domain Eukaryota; kingdom Viridiplantae; phylum Streptophyta; class Magnoliopsida; order Brassicales; family Brassicaceae; genus Biscutella; species Biscutella laevigata. Next base: position 20,948 of record OVAU01000283.1, on the reverse strand, counting down.
AGTTACCGAGTCAAGTCTCCCACAAGGTTTACGACTTTCCATTGTTCTTTTAATTAAGTAGTAATCTCCTGCTGCATTCTCTGTCCAAGAGTGAGAAAAAGAGAGAAATTTGGACTAAGTTTCTTTAGAATTGGATTCTAGTTATTGCAAAATTTGATTGAAGCTTTTGTTTTCTTAACTGTTAGGTCGACAGAAGGATCAACTAAGTGTTCGTTGCCATTTAAAGTATCAGAAAGTAAGGAATTAGTTGAATGGGAGAACTGGGCTAAGATTCAGCTCATGTCCGTAGGTTCTGACTTGCTCGGGAAATTTTCTAATCTCCAGGTACTATATTCCTGCCGTATTTTTAGTCTGCTAATTCAATTTAGTTGCCCTATTGATTGTTTCTAATAAAATCTAGCTTCTTTGTCGTCCCAGTCTTTATTTGAGTTTCCCTAGTCAGTGATGGCTTTATCCTGGAAGGGTCTATATTGTGTATCGTAGGCTTTGAACTAAGTTATATCTGTGTACATTATAAATTAGCAGCTTATCTTAAGCAGTATTGATCTGTGTTGTTTGTAGTGAACTCTATGTAACCCAAACTACTTTCTTCTCCTGCAGCATTTGGTTTTTGCTAAAATGCTGCTGTTAAAGTTGAAAGATTTGTTGTTTGAGACCTCTACAACTGAAACATTTGAAATAAGGAGTATTTCATGGTGGCTTGTCAGAGTTTTTCTTATACATCAAAGGGTTCTTCACGAGCGATCATCGTCTTTGTTTGACATGTTGCAAGTTTATATGGCTGAAGCTCTAGAGCATTTGGGAGCCTTGGAAAAAGTGAACAGCTATTGGGCTTCGAAACTTCTTCCAGACGAAGCTTCATCCATCACATCAACCATCCATTTGGAAGCATGTGTATTGCAATATATGTATGCAAGGATGGATCCTTGTCAGTAAGTTATCATTGATACTATTCATTATTTTTATATTTACTCTGATGACATAGTTTACTGGTCTTAATTCAGAGTAAAAATTTCAGGTTGCAACTTGAATCTGCTAAAGCCGCAGCAGGGCTTGAGTTCTCCGTTAGTGGGGCTCTAGGATTTCGTACTGTACACCAAGTAAGATATGAGATATATTTTTCTTTTATATGTATTTGGCTATGTTTGTCTAAATTCCTATGATCTTGCTGTAGGTGGATCCAAAAGCACAAATGGTACTGATAGCTAATACTAACTCATCCAACGGGAACGTGAAATTAGCCTCTGAGAAAGCTGATGTTGGACCCTATGAAGCTTGGGGAAGTGACGCACCTGAAGTCTATATGACTCCCAAACTATTGAACGATGAGAGCGAAACTAGCAAAGATTCTGTGCACTTAAAACCAGTTGAACAAGCATTGATTTTGGCTCAATGCCTTCTGATTGAAAAGAGTAGTCGACATGATGAGATGCAAAGTAAGTGATTCGTGTATCAAGTGTATTTGTAATGCTTGATTTGAAGAAAAAAAAAATGCTTCATAGAGAGCTTCACGAAGAGAACAAAATTTAGTGCTTCATTAGTTGTGACTGCAATAAAAAACATTGAGTCTCACCTACGGATTTTACAGACAACCACAAAGATCGTGAAGTAAAAGTTGCAATTATCCGCTCTTGCTGTGTCAACTACTTTTGTTCACTTGTGTTGAACCAAACTAAACTGTTTTACTTAGTTTTGTTTAAAATTTTCTAATAAATTTCTGCAGGATGGGATATGGCTCCATATATCGAGGCAATCGATTCTCAAAAGTCAATATATTTTGTTGTAAGTTGTAATCTTTTGAGTTATTCAGTTCTTTCAGAGTGACTAGCCGTTTTTAAATGGTGATGTGTGGAGCTGTTGGTTTTCCATTTCGTCGCAACCTTTCTAAGTAAAACACACCGACTGACTGTTGTTCTTCGAACATGTTATTAGCTACGGTGTTTCTGTGACTTACTGCGTGTTCGATGGGAATCAACTCGGGGTCGTACAAAGGCACGCGCCTTGGAGATGATGGATAAGTTGGTATGTATGCACTGTGCCCAGCGGTCCTGTTATCAATTTTTTTTTGTTTTCTTTTTGCATGTAAATCGCCATGGCTGAAATTCTCATTTCGTAACTTTATTTCATTACGTCCTTTATTGTCTTTTACCAGGTTGAATCAATCAACAAGAGTGACCTTGAAGTATCAAAAAGGATTCCTTTATGCTATGCAGTCCATCTTCCTACCATTCCTGCTTTGAGGAAGTAATTTATTTTCTTTCTGTGTGCATGTATAATTTTTTTTTGGGGTTTTCCATCTTTCTTAATCATTGTTCTATTCTTATTCTTACAACAGGGAATACGGTGAGCTTTTGGTAAGTTGCGGTTTAGTTGGGGAAGCAATCACAATATTTGAGAGCCTAGAATTGTGGGATAATCTAATTTACTGCTACAGGTAAACTAATAAATACTGCTTATGTGATGAATTAAGCTTCACTTTTTTTTGATGTTTCCTGTTATGGTTTTTATGTTCTGCAATTTTAAATTCAGCTTTCTGGGAAAGAAATCAGCAGCTGTAGATCTCATCAATGCACGACTTACTGAACGGCCAAATGATCCAAGCTTATGGTATATTAATCTTTGAATGAACCCTTAGTCTGTTGTTCTCCTCATATTGTCCTAATATTGGTTCCAGGTGTTCACTTGGTGATGTTACCATTAATGATTCTTGTTATGAGAAAGCCTTGGAAGTTTCTAACGATAAGTCAGTTCGTGCTAAGGTAGTTGAAACACATAACAAAAAAATTTACATGTCCTTAGTCTATGGCTCTAATTGGGTTTCCATCTTGCAGCGGGCTCTTGCTCGCAGCGCATACAATCGTGGTGATTTTAAGAAGTCAAAGACGTTGTGGTATGTTTAACATTTTGGTTCTATTATCTTTTTTCTCTAAAGACAAAATGGATCTATGAATTTAAACCTTCAGGCTGATTTATGTGTGATATGTCTCATTTTTCGCCCTTCTTTAGGGAGGCTGCAATGGCTTTAAATTCTCTGTACCCAGATGGTTGGTTTGCTCTTGGTTCTGCCGCATTGAAGGTATCTTACTCCCTCTCTCCAATACTTCAGTGACAATATGTTTCCATTCCAAATTCACTTGATAAAAAAAACAGAGATACTAATTTAACATCTCCTAAATTCTACCGTAGGCCAGGGATGTTCAGAAAGCACTAGATGCATTCACTTTTGCTGTCCAACTTGATCCTGACAATGGGGAGGCCTGGAACAACATTGCTTGTCTGTAAGAACTTCAGTTCACTATTGTGCTTTGTTTGTGCTGAAACTGCTGAGAAATATTAATTCGTTATGGATGATGCCTAATGTGTAATGATTTATGGATGCAGGCATATGATTAAGAAAAAGAGCAAAGAGTCATTCATAGCGTTCAAAGAAGCACTTAAATTCAAGTATCTATCTTTCCCTCACCATTTGTAACTTGAGTTTAAAAGAAATCAAGTTTACTAATTTAACAACATCATGAATCAACAGGCGAGATAGCTGGCAGATGTGGGAGAATTTCAGCCATGTAGCTATGGATGTGGGAAACATGGATCAGGTAAATGCAACTGATTACTTAAAAATCAAATATTCGGCCCTAGAATAAATAACTTGGAGCTAGACATGTTGATTTTCATCAGTGGTTATTTTTTTTCAGGCCTTTGAAGCTCTACAAAAGATACTGAAAATCACCAAAAACAAGAGGATTGATGTTGTTTTACTGGACCGTATAATGACAGAGATAGAAGATAGGAACTCAGCATGTAAATCATCATCTTCATCTAAAGAAATGGAGGCTTCTTCAGCTGAAACTCAACGCCACCTAGAGTTGCTTGGGAAAATTATTCAGCAGGTTTGCAAAACATTTCAACAGTTGGTATCTCTGTATTGCCTCATTCCCTTAGTGATAACTCTTGCGTGTGATAATCTCTTTTACAGATTGCACGAACAGAAAGTAAATCTGAGATCTGGGGGTTATATGCGAGGTGGAGTAGAATCAAAGGAGATCTTATGGTATGCAGCGAGGCACTGTTGAAACAAGTGCGATCATATCAGGTATTAATGTGTCCTGATTAATCGAAGCTACTCTTTATCTATGAGCAATCACTCTCTCATTTCCGTTTGATGACACATATTGTTCTCTCTCAGGGATCAGAACTGTGGAAAGACAAAGAGCGTTTCAAGAAGTTTGCAAGTGCATCATTGGAACTTTGCAGAGCCTACGTGGAGATCTCAGCTTCCACAGGAAGTAGAAGAGAACTCTTTAGTGCTGAGATGCATTTGAAGAACACAATCAAACAAGTAAGAAATCAAACTTTTCATATAGTTAGTAAGTTTTTTTTCTGAGAATTCAGAATGACATATGTGAGTGCGTGTGTGTAGGCTACAGTGAACTTCTCGGATAGTAAAGAATTGAAGGAGCTTGAAAGTTGCCTTGAGGAAGTGAGGAATGTTATTCAGAAGAGTGATGAGACTACAAATACGAAAACGTGAAAAAGAAAAGAATTCGTGACAGAGATGATAGGGTTAGGTCTCTGGTTTGAGAGTGTTGTAGAATTTATCATATTTATTGTTTGGATGGGTCTAAGCGATGATAACTTAAACAGTTTTGTCGTGGTTCTACGAGTTTTAGATTTTACACATCAAATGCATGTCTTCTAAAAACATTGCTGTTTTCTATAAAAGTTCGGTAAATTATGTTAGATTTGGGATGGTAAAATTGTTTAATAAATTCCGAACTTTTAAATTTGGTTAATTCAAATTTAGAACTTTGATATACCTAATTTAAATATCAAAGTTATGTTGACTTAATAGATAAATCCATAAGTTTTGTTGATTATGCCAAATTAATTTCATCGTTAAATTACTTAACATAGTTAATAAACTGAGTTAAAGTCCAGTTAAAATCCCGTTTAAGTTTTCGTTATCCGAAACTATGTCGTTTTGTAATAGAAAATGCAAAAAAACTTGACCAAAATCCTTTTAAGACCCAACAAATCTGATTTTTTTTTCAATACCTGATTTTTCTTACTAAAACACATTTAAACCAAACTTCATATTTCTAATCAAAAGGGATTGAGTTTTACAACTTAGATTCAAGCATATTAAGTTTTAAAAACATAATGAAAGAAGCATATATTTTCTTCATTGTCTTCAACCTTACAAGTCTAAGATGAGCATTCAAACCAAGATCCCCGACCTTCATATCCTAAGTTCTCATGATACCTCTGCTTGTGGTGGTGCTTGTGGTCCTTCGGCTTGTGGTCCTTGTGCTTGTGGTGGTGCGTGTGGTCCTTCGGCTTGTGGTCCTTGTGCTTGTGGTGGTGCTCTTTGTGGTCCTTGTGCTTGTAGTGGTGCTCTTTGTGATCCTTGTGCTTGTGGTGGTGCTCTTTGTGATCCTTGTTGGTGTAATCTTTGTTGTTGTAAACTTTGAGACTGTGCTTGTGACATTTGATCATCTTGTACCTATAACATTTAAAGTAGAATCAACAATAAAAAAATTGCCAAAAAAACTGTCCAAAAACATATGCCAAAATCGAAAAAAACAGTCCAAAAACTGAATAAAAACTGAATCAAAACCAATCCAAAAATAAATCTATACCAGCCAAAAATTCGCCCAAAAACAGTCCACAGACTGAATTTATAACCTATGCCAAAATCGCCTAAAACACTCATTAAAAGAGACAAAAATAACATTCTAAAACACTCATTAAAATAGCCCAAAATAACATTCCAAATCAGTCTAAAACAATCATTAAAAGAGACAAAAATAACATTCTAAAACACTCATTAAAAGAGCCAAAAATAACATTCCAAATCAGTCTAAAACAATCTAAAACACTAACTAAAACAGTCCACAAATTGAATCTATAACCTGAATCCACAAACATTCCAAAACAGTCTAAAACATATGCCAAAAGTGAGCAAACCTGATATTTTCTTGGTCTACCCCTTGGTTTCTTTGGAGGAGGCAAAACCGTGGGATTCTTTCAACCTTGCTTTTTGTGGCCTTCTTGGAAACATTTTGAGCACGTCATGACTCTTTGTGCCCTTGATAGCTTGGTTGTGCTTGATGAAGTATCATATCTTCCTCTCTTCCTTGCATATCGACTTGGCCTACCGGGATTTCCATTCCTCCAAGGCGGTGGCAAGACGGGTAACCTATTCAACAAAATCCACAACGGCTTGCCTTGGACAGGCTCGATTCCCTTCTTGTATGTCTCTCGCCACATCGTTGTTGTGTAGTACGGATTCACCCAATCTTCAACAAGTTGCTTCTTCCGAATAATGACACTCGTAGCATGAACACACGGTATACCCACCATCTGCCACTTCCTACAACCGCATGTCATTGCGTTCATATCGACACGGTATCGAACACCATTCAAGTGAACCTCATACAACTCATTCCTCACCATGTGTATCATGCAATGTGATGCCCCTGCTATCATCTTCTCTATTTCCGCATGAGCTCTTCGCGTGAATCTAGTCTTTGACCTTACTGCAATTATGTACCTCTTTGCGTTTCGCTCCATACATTGTTGCCTAATCACCTCCAGCAGTTCTAACAAAGGTAATCTCCTTGCCTAACGAATGGTTCTATTAAAAGATTCACTAAAATTGTTTAAGTTGTCATTGCAGTACGAACCAATCCGGAAGAAAGCCCTAAACCAAGTTTTTGGCTTCGTTTTCTGTAGAGAAGTCAAAACGTTCAGATTGTACCTTCCCAATTCTTCCATATTACTCACATACTCTGAATGAGTGTCACTGCGTGCTATCTTCCAAAATAGACGCTCTAGTTACTTGTCATGACTATCTCTCTTCCAATTATCCAAAATATGTTTGACACATTGTCTATGCTCAACTTGTGGGAGTACGTTCTTCACTGCATTAACAAGACCCTACACGAGAATGAAACAAAAATCAGTCACTTAAATCATTCACAATCCGAGAATGAAACAAAAATCAGTCACTTAAATCATTCACAATCCGAGAATGAAACAAAAATCAGTCACTTAAACCATTCACAAGCATACACGAGTGTAAAAATCAGATACAAGTCAGATAAAATCAGATTCAAATCAGATAAAATTAGATAAAATCATATACAAATCAGATACACTCATGGTTTAGACTACACGTGCATTCACAAAAATCAGATATAAAATCAGTGTAAAAATTACTCACAAATCAGATACATTCATGGTTTAAAACTACACGTGCATTCACAAAAATCAGATACAAAATCAGTGTAAAAATCATATACAAATCAGATAAAATCAGATGCAAATCAGATACACTCATGGTTTAAACTACACATGCATTCACAAAAATCAGATACAAAATCAGTGTAAAAATCAGTCACAAAATGAATGTAAAAATCAAATACACTTACCTTGTGTTTGTCCGATATAATTGCAACTTTGTTTCCATATCCAAGATCCAAACTCTGAGCCAAATGTCTGACAAACCAGTCCCAATTCGCGTCATTCTCTACTTCAACTACTTCCAAACAATGGGAACTATCCTATTATCTCCATCTCTTCCTACAACAGTTAGAAGATGACCCTTTATATCCCATTTCAGAAAAGCTCCATCTAACCCATGATAGGCCTACATGTATTCTTCCAAGCTTCTTGATGTGCACTAAAACATATGTAACACCTGTAAAACCTCTGCTTGCTCCCAACAGTGGCACCCGGAATGGTCTCAATCTCAAACTTGCTGTTCGCATTAGTCCGAAAAATCTCAGCTTGAGTCTCATACTCGAGAGAAATGTTCTTCATGACTTACCTTCTTTTCTCTCAACACCTTCGTCTTCGCCTTAGAACATTGGTCATCAGAAACAATCAGCTTATACTCTCTTTTAATCTCACTAGCCATCTCCTGTTTTGTCACTTTTAGATTCAGTCTCAATCTATCTGAAAACAGCCAAGCAATTGTTGAAGTCTTCAACATCCTAGAGTAACCTGACCGAACACATATATGCTCATTCACCCCAACTACTCCTATGGACTATAAGAGCAGAGTAAAGATGACTTAGGCTGATGCAAGGAATTCAGGTTTAAATGTCGAACCAACCCTGTGATTATACCAGAACAACAAATCTTCTAGAGTATCTAATAAGTCTAAGAGAGAAAGAGAGAAAGATGATGAGATTAAACAAAGAAACAAGATTTAAACAAAATAACTTCAATAAAACTTAAAATCAAGAGTAGGTCCAATACAATACCAAGCTAGAACAAGATAGAAATGAAAGAGTGGCCATGTTTAGGGTTTTACAACTAAAAGAGTATTTATATGAAGGAAAAATGAAGAGAAATCGGGTTGGTCAACCCTAAAATGCAGAGTTGACTGGCTGAAAACACACTAGATCGGCCAGGCTTGGTCGATCCTTGCGGCCGATCTACAAAGGCGTGATCTTTGGCTTTTGGATCGGCCAAGCTTGGTCGATCCTTGTCACCAATCCAAGCTGACCCCTTTTTGCTCTGGCTGGATCGAGCAGCACTGGTCGATCCTTCTGCTCGATCTAGATGCTTCTTGATCCTTTCTTCATGTCTTGAATTCCCTTGATTGATCCTTGATGCCAATTTGGTTGATTCTTGATCTTCTTGATCATAATTGCTCCTCTTTCTTGCATAGATCCACTCCAATCACCTGAAATGCAAAATACGCAAAATGCAATCCTAAAATACTCTAAATTCAACATAAACTATAGAAAGATGAGCAATAAAGATGATCAAAAACCTATAAAAACCATGTCTATCAACTCCCTCAAACCTAACTCTTGCTTGACCTCAAGTTAGGCAAAAGATAAGTAGAGTGTAGAGGGAAGAGGTTTGGAAACAAAGCAGGAATCAAATCAGAGGGTTAAAAGTAAGGCAGACCAAGCAAGCCTACTCAGCAAAACATGAAAGAGTAACTCGCATCTAGAAGTATGAATCATCCAAGCATTTAATCCAAGTATGAAAACCACACACCTTCACAAAGCTCTATAATAACAACTAAAGAAGGAACTAATCTCAGACTATAGCAAGTTAACCAAAATCATTCTTCTCAACTCGTTCAGACCTTTCAGGGTTCAAGTGGGTTCCAGTTCTTTTCCCTTCTCGTTTCCTTAGGCTTAAACTACGTTTGGTGTTGCAGGTTGAGTGAGAGACTAAGTGGTTATGCACTCAGACCGCCCATCCCTTTATAACGATCTGGTGTGGTAGGTTGAGTGAATGTAAAAAATGGTTATGCATCCAAACACCCATCCCCTTACCACAGTTCCATAACAGGTGAGAAAATTTAAAAAATGGTTATGCATCCTGACACTTGTCTCTTACTGCAGACTTCGTGACAGGTTGAGCAAACACCTGAATGGTTAAGCACTCAGACGTCTGTCCCCTTATCACGGCGAATCAATAGCGGTTGATCAAATGTCAAAAATGGTTATGCATCCAGACATCTGTCTCCATACCACTGATAATTATTCATTTATTCTTTCTTTTTGTTTGGCTTTCTTTTTCATTTTTATCTTTTCTTTTTCTCTATTTCTTTCTTTTCTTTTTCTCTTTTTCTTTCTTATCTTTTTCTTTCTTTTCTTTTTCTTTTTTTGGTTTAAGCTTTTAGATAGAGAAGGGGAACCTTAACACCAACAATAAACACCTTAAGGAAATTAATTAAAGATTTTTAGGTTTGGTTTAATGGTATAGACAAGGTTCTTATGGAAAGAGCCAATTCAAGCGCCCAGAAAGACAATTCGGAAAGAGCACCTAACATGATTCAACTTAAAGAGCGTTTCCCACTAAACATGCATGCTAAGGTCACCGACAAAGCTACAAAAACGCTGAGGAAAACCCATAATCCTTATTAATTCCCCATGCAAATTCTCTAGACCCAATCCTAAAAGAATGCATAATATTTTTTAGTTTTTTGAAAATTTTCGATATTTTTGGTTTTTTCTGAAAAAAACATAAGTATCTACAATGCAAAAAGAGACTCAAAAATGAAAACAAAACAGCAAACAAGCATCAACACAAAGGTGGTTCCTCCCCTAAACTTAAACTACATAGTCCATGTGTAAGTCCAAGAAGGGAAAGAAACCAAAAATAAAGAAAGAAAATCATGCAAAAGTATGTACAAAGGGGAAATAAGAGTGAACCTCTATAAACGTGACGGGGGGGGGATCAAATTCTCCATCAAAGGAGAATGTCGGGGGCTCATTGTCCGAGATAGGGCGCAAAGGGGGTGGTATCCTGTCAATTGACTTGCGTGGTCCTGCGTCTGAGTTCCTCCCTCTCCTCTTGGAGCGCATGCATGCCAACATCTCCTCATCGGGGTCAACCAAGTCATCACCCTAAAGATCGAGAAATCTTGTATCAATAACATTTGACCGGTCCCAGAACAACTGGCTTGTCTCTTGAACGTCTCAGTGAGCTTCTCCATGTTGTGAGTCATCTTATCCATTGCTCTAGTCAATTCCTTCAGCTTTTTCTTCCCTTTCTGCACCTCTGCCACCAGCCTCCTAATAACTCGGTCCTGGAAGAGATTCCACCGAGTAAGTATGTGGTTATCTAGATGAAGGTCCTCGAAAGGTCCCGATTTGATCGGGATCGGTGCTGGTGAACCTAAGTAGCGTCTGTTTCCATAGACTGTGGAAGGGCGCCCACTGTAATAAGCTGAGGTAAGAGATGGATCATTTGTATGCTCTTCTCTATCAGCTCCTGCAACATAAACCTCAGAATCTGAAAAAAAAAGGATTAAGAATATACTGCNAAGGGCGCCCACTGTAATAAGCTGAGGTAAGAGATGGATCATTTGTATGCTCTTCTCTATCAGCTCCTGCAACATAAACCTCAGAATCTGAAAAAAAAAGGATTAAGAATATACTGCTGTCCGGGGTTGAAGACAATGTTCTCCGGGGTATCAAATGTGGTGATCGCTGTGTTGGGAAGCAGAGTGTGGCGATCATGCCCATTGGCTGAAAACCTGTATATGAACTTCTCTCGGATCGTGCCACCCAAAAACTGTATCTTCCTGAGATACTTGGCACTCATCCTCCTTGGTTGGACACCCTCATCATCCTGTGGCAAACGAACTCCAGCAAGTTCCAAGATAGGAGTTACAAAACTCCCACTACTAAGCTCAGGCTTATGATATGTCCTTGTTCATCCCCATCTTTGCAAATCAACAAGCCGTGCACAAATCGGCTTCACCGGACTGATCTTCATGTGTTCCAATCTTGGGAACAACCCATCGTTGGCACGGAGTGCACAGAGTACGGGGCAGAGTCCATGACTCAGGTAAGTAATTTCGTCTGCGCTGATTGGCCCTGCTTCACGCCTCGCATTAAATGAGTGCGTGAGAATCTTGTGCACATTTCGTGGTGCGGAATGTCGGATAAGGGAACCCTTGACCTTCCCCGCTGCAAACTTCTTAGACCCAATGGTCTTCCAAACGATGCCGCATTCCTTAGGTTGAATCGGCCCATACAGAACTCCTTCATTAGCAATCTGAGTGAATGTAACCCGACGGATAACATCATCTCAACCTGTGAACTCTATGAACCCATCAACCTCATCACCCACTACATCCTTTGTTGGGAATGTAACCTCTGGCGTGGCAATAAACCCGCATGTTGGCTCCTAGAATCCAGGACGGTGCAACTCTAAGATCGCCTCTATGCCCATTCCCAGCATAATCTGTCTAATATCACTCTCTATACCCAGAGCATCCAATGTAGCAACATCCGGTAAGACAGTTGGAACGAACTTGCATTTCAGAAGAGCATGATAGAGACTTTTCTTCTTCACCTTCTTCGGCCGGTTGACAGGATTCAAGCTTTGGCGCGGAGGTGGAAAGAAACAAGAGGGTTCAGGAGGTGGAGGTTCCGCTCAGTTCCTCTTCTTTTTCGGTGGTCCAGTAGCAATCCCTTTCCTTTGTCTTTGGCGGGTATTCTTGAGCTTGACATAGTTGTACCTATAAAGAGATAACCAAGACACAAGAATCCATTAAGTTCAAATAGCATATGCTAAAGCCAAAATTTGATTCAAGAGATTCATGATCAATTAAGAACATATCATTCAAGAACACGTCAAACCAATTCCAAAAAGTCAACAAAAAATGGTTCAATTCTCTTTCTCATTCACCAATTCTCAACAATTTCCACTTAAGCAAGATTCCACAAAAATCATTGAAGACATGATGTTCTAAGTTCAAAACAAGTAGAATCAAACCAACAAGTTCCAATTAAGCACAACAAGACAACAAATCCAATCAAATTCTCAAGAAATCAAGAACCCTAAAATTTTGAAATCTCAAATTCCATTGCAAATGGTTCTTTCAAGCATGAGAATCATCAACAATTACCATAACAAAGGTTCATTAAGCCTTAGGTAAACTAATCACACACTAAAATGCTAAAAAATGTCAATTTCTTCCTTAGGTGAATAGTACCCATGAAGATGGAGTTTTAAGAACTCATACCTTTGGTGTTCTAAGAGAGACATGGAAATGCAAGCTTGTAAACGATTGAAAATCCAAGATTTAGCAACAAGAATCAAGAAAAACGATCAAGATTTGAAGCTAAAATCAAGGAATGAAATTTGAGTGAAAGAGAGAGAGAAAATCGCACAAATGGAAGGAGAAAGAAAGGAGAAAGCCTAAATTTTAGTTTTATCAAGCAAAACCCGAGCCAAAATCCGAGCAACAAAATTTTGAACGTGGATCGACCAGATCTGGTCGATCCAGTTGGACGATCCTCTCACTCTGCTTGTCTGGATCGGCCAGTTCAAGTCGATCCAGCTGGCCGATCCAGCTGCATTGATCCAGCTGGCCGATCCAGCTGCATTGCTGCAGCTCGTTTCCACATCGGCCAGGACTGGTCAATCCATCTGGCCGATCCTGACTCTTTGGCCAAGAATTTCTCCTTTTCTTGATCGTTTCTCCCATCTTAAATGTTTGGTACATGAAAATTGAACATAAGCTAAGAAATTGAAATTGCATATATATAGAGGGATAGACATGAGACTTCCTCCCAAGTGAACTTGTTTATCGTCACTAAGCTTGACGTTGTAACAGTGGGATCAATGGTGGTGGAAGTTGGACTCGAGCCTCTGCACTCGGTTCGTCAGCTCGATAATAGTAGCCTGATCATAAAACGTCTGACCCTTCATGGTTCAGACTCGTGCAGCTAAGTCCTCTTGTATAAAGACATTGGGAGCATACACGTTTGGTGCATTTGGTTAGGCCACGTCGTTGCTTCCCACATCGCTCCTCACTTGACCAGCTGTCTCGTTCCTGAGCTGTAGTCTCCCAAATAGCGTTGTTAGTCTATTATACGCTTCGTTTGTTGGCGGGACCTGTTCATCACGTTGCCCATCCTCTACTCTGCTCTCAGCATCTTCCACAATACTATCTTCTTCTTCGTTCTGACCCACTAGTTCTTCAACACCAACATCCTTCTCTTTTTGGAGTCCATGACCTCTAAAATCAGTTCCCACGGGGTGATAGTTTATCTCAACATCCCTCTCCTTTTGGAGTCCATTGTCGCGAAAGTCAAGAGCTCCTCCTACATCTCTAAGAAACTGTCTCCCAAGTACTATTGCTCTATACTTAATCACAGATGGAACAAGCACATAAAAGTCAGTGTTGACCCATGATCGCTGCACTTGGATGCCAACGCAAGAGAGCATCCATGTTGATAAATGTAGGATCCTGTGTAGCTGTCCAAATACATATCAGGTCAAGGGGGTTGAACAAGATTCAGGTGTTCACATAAGTGGCTGCCCATAACGTTCACTGATGAACTCACATCACATAGAGTGCGCTCCAAGCGAACCCCAACTATGCCAATCAGAATGTAGTAGCATCATGGGTGCAACCAATCAGTAGCATCTCTGAATCCACCTGGCCTCAAAGTGCGTTCCCACCAAGAGACATCTTCCTCAACAACATCTGAGCTAGACTAACTGTTGCTAGCTGATGATTCCTCCATATCTACTTCCTCTTGAAATCCAAACATATATGCATGTTGTTCATCATGATCACCCTCTGATGGACTTGTAGACTTGTAGACATGTATCCATTGGCTTCCTAGATCAAGCTTCATGACCTCGTTCTTCACATCTATGGTTGTTCCTGTTGAGGCTAAGAAAGGGTGTCCAAAGATAAGTGGGTTCTTAGGCTCCTTGTCAATTCGCAGCACAACGAAGTTTGTAGAGATCTCGACGCCCTTCAACATAATAGGGAGGTTGGTGAGCATCCCGACTGGTTTCTTCCATGACGTGTCTGCTACAACCAATGTAAACCTGCAAGGATCAAAAGAAGAGAAGCCAAGTTCTTTAGCCACAGAGAAAGATATAACGTTAACACTAGCACCTAGATCACATAAACAATTATCAAACTGAGTAGAAAGTAAGGTGCAAGGAAGAGTAAAACTCCCTGGATCTGCTAGCTTAGCCGGATCGGTCTCATAAGATGGTGACAGGATGACGAGATCAGTGGTGGTTGGAAGATCGTTGATGCCCTTAATGGATTTTTCAAATTTGTTGATTTGAACCCCAAGTTTTGCCTTTCACTTCTCAGTACAGTTAGGGTTGGTAAATAATTCCTTCATCTCTGGAAGTCTCAGCTCTGTAGCCCGGATATCATCAATAATATCAGCTTGTATCTTGGCAAACAGGCGTCCTGGGAAATGGATCTTTGGTGTGTATGCCTCAGGTTATCTCTCATATACCTTAGCCTTTCCTTGGCTAACATCTTCCCCGGATCTAGAGGACCCCCAAGCTGAACACTATCGTCCTCGATAAGTGTAAGGGTAGAGATCACATTAGCATACTTCTCCTTAGGAGATTCTCTTTCCAGAAAGCAAGCCCATTGGGCGCTTGGAAGATGATGCAACCTGAGCAACTTGGTTGTTTAATGCCTTCAAGTGAGAAGACATGGATTCCACTTTCCCATTTAGATCGCTATAGATGTGATATACCTTAGCATTGATTTCCTTTTTGAAGGTAGTAAAATCAATGTTGTTCTTTGTCTAACCATCAATGAGTTGGCGAAGCATGGCGTTGGCTTGATCCTCCTTAGAGATCACTGGTGCAGCATTCCCTGAATTATGTTGCTGCATAGGCTGAGAAGTCTGAAACCCTGATGGTCTAGTCTGATAGTTCTGATACTGTGGGCGGTTCTGGTAACCCCTGCTATTGGTAGCCCTGGTTCTGAACCGGTCGCTGAACTGGATAAACCTGAGGGTTTGCAATGTTGGTGCTGCGGTATGAGAGGTTTGGGTTGGCTTGGTAGTTGTTGTAAGCTAGTATGTAGCCCTGGTATCCCATGTAGTTTACCTCTTGAATCTGACAATCCTCTTGGATACCCTCATCAGCATTGCCAACAAAGTTCACTGTATCATGTTGAGCATTGAGCAAACGGTTAATCTTGTCACAGAGACTGTATCTCCTTCTTGTACCCATCATCCTTAGGTTCCACACGCCCCCTGTTGGAGCGGTCATAGTCTTCACCGTGGGTGTTGCTACTCTGAGCTAAATTCTCTATCAGTTGCATTCCATGTTCTGCTGTCAAGTTGTAGAAGTTTCCTCCACTTGGTGTAGTAAGCACTGGCTGAAACTTCTTTGTCAATCCCCTGAAGAATGTGTTGAGCAAGCAGATCTTGCTGAATCCATGATGTGGACACTTGATAGTGTAGGATATGAAACGGTCCCAAGCTTCATCAAAGCTTTCCATGGCTTTCTGAGTGAAACCTGAAATCTCACTCCTGAAGTATGCTGTCCGGGTAGGGGAGAAGAACTTTGTGGCAAACTCCTTCTTGCAATCAACCCAGGTGGTGATTGAATCCCTTGGAAGCCTGACTTCCCATTGGTGAGCAGCACCACCTACAGAGAATGGAAACAAGCGTAGCTTCAAAGCATCCTCTGAAACCTCGTTGATCTGAACTGTGTTGCACAATCTGTCAAAGGTGTTGAGGTGGTCCAAAGGATCGTTCATTGTAGACCATGGAACTGACTGCCCTAAATCATCGATATGAGGCTGGTCATGATCTCGAAGTTGTTCTTGTTGATCGTGGGTGGGCGGATGGTAGTCATGTGGCTGCAAGTGTTAGGTGCATCGTGAGCACCAATAGTAGCAGCTGAGTTAACCTGAACATTCGCTTGGGAGGGTTGTGGTGGGATCTGAGCTTCTGCTGATGGATCTTGAGCACCCTCCATCTCCAGATTGAGACGTTGGAGATGTAATAGACGCTCTGCCTCTCTTCTTGCTATAGTGTTATGACGCTCAAACGCTCTGATGTCTGCCTGAATCGGAATAAGGTTGGATGGACCTCGAGAACGCAAGTTCATACACGTGAAACACAAGAAACAAGGACAAGCAGAAAATTAGTAACCTGAAAAGTGAAACTTAGTCCCTAAAAGACATAAAAGATATATTGCTAGTAAAAATCCCAGTTTGGCAATGACGCCAATTTGATAAGAGAATCTTTACCCCAACTACTCCTATAGACTAGAAGAGCAGAGTAAAGATGACTCAGGGTGATGCAAGGAATTCAGGTTTAAATGTCGAACCAACCCTGGGATTATACCAGAACAACAAATCTTCTAGAGTATCTAATAAGTCTAAGCGATGAAGGCTTTACTGTCACTAAAGCTATCCTAAGCGAAATTGTAAATTCAGAATGATAAGTCGAAGCAGTAAAAGTAAGCAAATAACAATGAACAATTCATATAAAAAGAAAAACTAAGCGGGCAACCAGACAGTTGATTTCAGGAGATTTGACTTAGGTCTAGGTGCTTAATTTCAACTATTCAGGCGATCTCAGGTCTATGGTTATCTTTTCTGGATCAACTCACTCTCATGGAGAAGACCCCTATCCTAATCATGCAACAATCACAATCTCATGTTAATTGCAGCAAATCAAGAAGCATTAATATTTCCCATACATAAGAAATTTCTACTCTAACATGCATCAATTACAAAGATTGCTAAATCAATAACATGCCAAATAGTTTTATGAATTTCTTAAATAACCACTCAAGAACAACAACTCAATCTCTTGACATTAAAATTCCAAGTATCCATAAAACATGAACTAAAAACTAATAGCACATTTCGGGCTTAGAAGTCTTCTTAGATCTAGATTAATTTGGTCAAAATCAACCTAGCATTAAGAGCATCTTATAAGATTAAGATACTTGTGGTTTTAAGCCCTAAACACCTAAAACCATTGCCAAATCTCCCTAATCTAACCTAATCACTCACTTAGGAGAGGACTACTCACAATCCATGAAGAAATCACAAATTCTCATAAGGAAAATGGATTTCATCACAAATCTAAGTGGTAGATTAAGAGAGAAAGAGAGAAAGATGATGAGATTAAACAAAGGAACAAGATTTAAACAAAATAACTTCAATAAAACTTAAAATCAAGAGTAGATCCAACACAATACCAAGCTAGAACAAGATTGAAATGAAAGAGTGGCCCTCTTTAGGGTTTTACAACTAAAAGAGTATTTATATGAATGAAAAATGAAGAGAAGTCGGGTTGGTCAACCCTAAAATGCATAGTTGAGTGGCTGAAAACACACTGGATCGGCCAAGCTTGGTTGATCCTTGCGGCCGATCCACAAAGGTGTGATCTTTCGCTTCTAGATCGGCCAAGCTTGGCCGATCCTTGTCACCGATCCAAGCTGACCCCTTTTTTGCTCTGGTTGGATCGAGCAGCACTGGTCGATCCTTCTGCTCGATCCAGATGCTTCTTGATCCTTTCTTCATGTATTGAATTCCCTTGATTGAGCCTTGATGCTAATTTGGTTGATTCTTGATCTTCTTGATCATAATTGCTCATCTTACTTGCATAGATCTACTCCAATCACCTGAAATGCAAAATATGCAAAATGCAATCCTAAAATACTCTAAATGCATCATAAACTATACAAAGATGAGCAATAAAGATGATCACAAATCTATAAAAACCATGTTTATCATTCACAAAAATCTTTACTTGCATCTTATGTCTCTTCTTCTCATAAGCAGCATACACTCGCCAGAGACAGTCGTTGTTGTTACACTTCGCACCTATCTTGGCAGACTGTGACTTGTAGAGCTTTACATCGTACCGACTTTTAAGAGAATACCTTAAGACTGCCATTTTGAAATCCTCTAGATAATTGAACGTTTTTCCCACTGCTAAATCATCCGGATCATCATGTTGTCTCCGCCTTTCACGCCTTCTCTCACGCCCCTCCTCGTCTTCCTTGGAATTAGATGATAAAGGATCGGGAATCCGCTCATCATCCCATATATCATCCCCACTATCTTCATCACTCTGACAATCATTATCCACTACTGATGTTGCTGCTCCAAAGTGTTCTACAAAATTCTCGCACGCTTCTTTTGTGAAACCTGCAATTTGAGACATAAATTAGTTAGTGAATAGCATAAATAAATTAGTTATAACCTAAGACCAAATTCCCAATCAAAATTATACAAGTGCATAAACGATGCATCAATTAAAGACCAAATTCCCAATTCAAGGTAGACTATTAAGCATAATCTAAGATCATAAACATAAGGCAACAGAGAACATATAAACATACCTTCATCTCTGATAACACCATCATCTACGATAACACCATCATCTCCGATAACGTCTTCATCATCACCATCAGCTCCTCTGGCGTCTTCAGTTACACCTACGCCGGTGCCACCACCAATGACAGCTCCAGTTCCATCATCATCATCACCCTCATCTCCGATAACACCATCATCACCATCAGCTCCGGTCACCATCTCTGTTCTGTCTTCGTCACCATCTCCGATACCCTCTTCTTCATCAGGTCCGATACCTTCTTCACCAGCTCTGATAGCTTCTCCGCTAGCTTCTCCGATAGCTTCTCTGATAGCTTCTTCTTCAGCAGCTGCGCCTCCACCGTCTTCAGCAGCTGCGCCTCCATCGTCTTCAGCAGCTGCGCCTCCACCGTCTTCAGCAGTAGCTCCGCCTCCACCGTATTCAGTACCATCTCCGCCTCCACCGTATTCAGCACCATCTCCGCCTCCACTGACATTATTGACTCCTCCGCCGCGAGTTCGAACGCCACCTCAAACACCTCCCCTTCCTCGACCTCGAACTCTCCTTCCTTAACCACAACCTCCGCCTCGCCCTCCTCCCAGACCTCGCCGCGAGTTCGAATGCCGCCGCGAACAGACACCAAAGTTTCTGCATCTTCGAGGCGAGCTTCAACGTCTTCCACAGGTCCTATTCTTTCGCCTCTTCGAATAGGAACCCTTCGAACGAGAAGCTTCTTCCTTGATAGTGGTGGCATTCGAAATGGAACCACAAATTTCGATTTTGAGAGAAGAGGAATATCTTCTTCGATTTTTGAGAAAAGAGAAGATATGAAATTTCTATTTCGGGTTAGAATTTGGGGGTTTTGCGATATAGGGTTAGAATTAGGGATTTTGGTCGAGTTTTTCTTTTGCATTTTCTATTACAAAAACAACACAGTTTCAGATAACAGAAATTTTAAACGGATTTTTAACGTAGTTTATAATCTCGTTAAATGATTTAACGATGGGACTGATTTGGCCCAGTCAACGAAACTTAGGGATTTATTTGTTAAGTCAGCATAATTTTGGTATTTAAATTAGATATATCGAAGTTCATGATTTAAATTATCCAAATTTAAAAGTTCGAAATTTGTTTGACAATTTTCCCGATTTGGGATATAATAGTTC
This sequence comes from Biscutella laevigata subsp. laevigata, assembly GCA_900406315.1. Taxonomy (NCBI): domain Eukaryota; kingdom Viridiplantae; phylum Streptophyta; class Magnoliopsida; order Brassicales; family Brassicaceae; genus Biscutella; species Biscutella laevigata. Next base: position 1,183 of record OVAU01000283.1, on the reverse strand, counting down.
ATAAAAATTGAAAAGTTAATTGAAAATTGAAATCTTTTAGGAAGTACAGAATTTTATATTTAGGACACTTATGTGATAATGATTTGTAAATTCTCAAAGACTTTTTAGGCAGTAAAAAATGATAGGAAATTATGTTTACCGGATGGAAAATTGTATACGATATTACAAAGCACTCAAATTTATGTTTTTAAGAATATGATCATCTCGTTGATAATTTTGTATTTTGTGAAATTACGTTGATTTGGTAATTAAGTCCATAAAACTGTTTTTTTAAAAACTATTATAATTTGTATTTCAAAAATGATCTCAGTTAGTGGATGACTATCCACAAAATTGAAAGATTTTCAAAAATGTTAGAAATTTAAATTTTGAGAAATTTTTATGATTTGGGGATTATAATCCATAAAAACGGAGTGATTTGATAAAATGTTAGAATTTTTATCTTGAGATATTATGTAAATTTGGTAGATAATAGTCCATAATATTAATAGATTTTGTAAATTATTTGAAATTTCTTTTTTGAGAAATTATGCTCATTTGGTGGATTAGTCCATAAAACAAAGAGATTTTGTAAAATGCTAGAATTTTGTATTTTGGTTAATTATGTTCATTTAATGGATAATAATCCATAAAAGTAAGAGATTTTGTAAGACACTATAATTGTTTTTGGGGGGAAATTGTGCTTATGTGGTGGAAAATAGTCCATGAAAATGGAATGATTTTAAAAACAATAGAATTTTGTATTTTGGGAAATAATGTCGTTTTAGTTGATATTAGTCCATAAAAACTAAGAGATTTCATAAAATGGTAGAATTTTAGATTTGAGAAATTTTGATTATTTAGTGAAAAAATTTGTATTTTGAAAATTATGTTAATTTTATGTATTAAAAAGTCCACAAAAATTAAGAAATTTTGTAAAATGTTAATTTTGTTTTTGAGAAATTAATTATTTTGGGTGGATAAATATGTTTTTTAAAACGGTAGAATTTTGTAGAAATGAAAATTAGCTGATTTGGTGGATAACAATATTTAATACCTAGATTTATTTTTTATTTTATATTTATATACGGTAGTTTTAACATTTTTATTTATAAGATATATTAATAGGGGTTTTAAAAATAAATTATAAGTAGTTGAAAAAACAATTATGTTGTAAGTTTGTTTTAATAATAAACACTAAATA
>OVAU01000282.1:0-23111 GCA_900406315.1 Biscutella laevigata subsp. laevigata | reverse complement strand
CCGAAACCGCCCGGAGGGGTCCATTCGCGGGAGTAAGACGTTGGCGGTTTGCATCTTCAGGCCTCTCTTCTCGGTTCGCTCCAGGCTTGGAGTCGGCGGCGACNGCGCTGCAGGGGTAACGTTTGACCCGACGGATCTCGGTTAGATTACAACGGCGGGGTTCGTTTTTTAACTAGATCTCGGCGGCGAAACCTGCCTTCAGTACAGAGAGGTCTTAAGTCTCCTCGCCTTCAACCGAAACCGCCCGGAGGGGTCCATTCGCGGGAGTAAGACGTTGGCGGTTTGCATCTTCAGGCCTCTCTTCTCGGTTCGCTCCAGGCTTGGAGTCGGCGGCGACGGGTCAAAACCCTAGATGACGGCGGCGGCGGCTAAGGACTCAAGTGTCTCTTTTTGAAATTAGGGTTAGTTATTGGGTTTGGGCCTTGTTGGGCCTTGGCCCATTAATTTTTTCCTTTCAATTTGAGATATTGTTTGGGTCTCGTTTGGGCCGGATGTAAGTTTGGGCCGTTGTTGGGTTTTTAATAAAAGAAGCATTTNATTTTAAAAAAAAAAAAAAAAAAAAAAACAAAAAAAAAAAATAAGAGAAGAAAAATAACAGTTAAGTTATTAACAAATAACCAAATCTATTGACTAATAGAGTTACGCGTAATCGAATTAAGATATTAACAAGATCTTCAGATATGGTTTGTCCAAATTGGGAAGGTTGATTTCGTAAACAACGTCACTAGAATAGCAATGCTGGTACTATTATAGCACATTCGTATTTTACAAATTTATATTAGTTTTTGTCCTAATTCTCTCAATTTTTTTATAATTCTTCTATTTCATTTTAAATGATATTTAAAGATATTACACATAAATTAATAAAATTTATAAAATGTTTATTATAATCTGATTTAATTCCTCATTACATATTATCGACTAATAACTATTGAATACTAAAATGGATAAAACAGCAAAATAATGATCAATTTTATTTAAAAAATCTAAACATTATTTATTTTTTTGTCATAATACATACAATATACGATACTTAATTCTGAATAATAATATAGTAATTATACTATTACAAACTACTAAAATATATATTTTGATTATCTAAACCATTATTTTATTTGAAATAAAAGTTTCCCTTAAACATCATTTATTATACAAATAGAAGGAATACATATTAAGTAAAATTCAAACTTTTGACTTTGAATAGATGATAATTCTGAGTGAATGTTGTTGTTGATTCTCACACACATAAGTCAAGAAAAGCATTAAATACTTTGCATACTTATGGTTGGTACGAAAAGAGAGTAGATAATTGTGGATAAACATGTAAATGTAACATTAATGAAAAGTTAGAAAAGAGTCAACGCACAATAAATTAATTAGAATTAGACGTTCTTTCTAGCCCTCTCGAATCGAGAGTCTCGATCAAATCCAAATCAATTGTACTAACCGAAGTGAACCAAAATTTTCGTTTTTGGTTGATAATCGATTTGGTGAAAAAAAATTGATAAGTACAATATTAAATTAGATTTGATTTTTTTTGGTTCGAATTGCTCAACTCAAGAATGAACAAATGTTTTTGGAGAAAAAAAAACAAAGAACAACGAAGAAAACAAGTTAATATTCTTTTTTTTGTCGACAAGTTAATATTCTTTTAAAATTTCCAATATCAAAATTAATTAAATTAAATTTAGTTTCATAAACTTAATTTGAAATTTCTATAATTTTGACATTCGAATAGAACTGAAACAAAAAAACCACGCTAATTTAGGAAAAATGTACAAACTTTATGAATATAACCATACAAAATGAGTAGCACCTCTAAAAAGTTGAGGCCACTTGAGATCATCACTCTTTACATAGATAACAAGTTCGACTTGCACCAATTACAATTTATAGTTTAAATGGTCAGTGATCAAGTAGGATCCGTCTCTGAACCGTTTATTTTTAAAAATTAATCTTTACCAAATTTGATTATTGAACTAATCTATAAACATCGGTCGCGTCTAACGGTATCAATTACGATATGTATTTCTTCGGATGACATAGCGAATTCGACTCACACTAAAACTTCAGAGTAAACTTCAGAGGGAATGTTTAGAGGGTAGATCTCCCATTGTGATCCACATTTCCACCAAAAAAAAAACTAATCTATAAACTAAATCATTTATTTTTTATAGTATTTATTATTATTAAATTAGTAGAATACCCGACCAATCAAACTGATACAATTCAGTCACACTTTGTAAACTCAATCAAAGAGAACAAGAGATATAACGAATGATCGTGACTTTCAATTCTTAAGAACATGAACAATAGTTCCAAGAATGGAAAGTTCCAGCTACAGAATCAACTACAAAAAACGTTCTACAAATTTCCGATGAAAACGAGAAAAATGATCGATACAGAGTTTATAGGTCGTTAAGGCCGTTAAGTATTGCCTCATCCTGGCCGTTCGTCGCCTTTTGATCTCTATCGTCCACGTGTCACGAGCTGTTAATTCTGTTGCAAGCTCAATACGCACCGTTTTGTCCTTCTTCACTCCAAAACTATATCAAATCCTCCCCTTTTAAGCAACTGTGACCACATGGTTGAAGTTTGGAAACCTTTTCTGAATGTCAAAGAGCCATTCTCACGTTGCTTCCGATCTATCTTCATGAGACCAATGAATCAACACTTGTGTTGCAGCACGACCTTGTCTCTGCACCATGCGTCTTTGCAGAATTTCGATTGGTTCCTTACAAAGAGCATCAGGTACTGTAGCTGGTAATTCCGTAGTGATCCGATGATTTCCCACCTTCAGTTTCAACTGAGAAACATGGAAGACAGGGTGTATCTTAGAGTAAGCAGGAAGAGCCAATTTGTAAGCGACTTTTCCACATGTATCAGTGATCTTAAAGGGCCCAAAGTACTTTGGAGATAGCTTCTGATTGGCTCTTGAGACCAATGAACCCTGTCGGTATGGTTGGAGTTTGACATAAACCCAATCCTCAATCTGAAAGCTCCGATCAGAGCGTCTTCTATTTGCAATCTGCTCCATTCTATGCTGAGCTCTCTGAAGGTGAAAGCATAACATCACCACCATGTTGTCCCTTTCTTGCAAGCTCCTCGCAACGACAGCCACGCGAGATTCACCAGGCAAGTATGGTAAATGTTGCGGAGGAGGTTGTTCATACACCATTTCATATGACGGTTCTCTGGCTGAAGTATGGAAGCTCTTATTATACCAATATTCAGCCAAGGGCAACCATTTACTCCAGAGAAAAGGGCGATCACTGCACATACATCGGAGATAGGTCTCAACACACCTGTTGACAACCTCGGTTTGACCATCACTCTGCGGATGATAAGCCGTTGAATAATGCAGAGAAACTCCCTGTAATGAGAAGAATTCCTTCCAAAATTCACTCAAGAATACATTTGTCTCTGTCACTTACAATAGAGAGAGGATTGCCATGGAGCCTGTAGATATGATCCAGAAAGACCTGAGTTATATCTACTGCTGTATAAGGGTGACTCAAAGCAATGAAGTGAGCTGCTTTAGAGAGTCTATCAACAATCACCAATATAACCGATTTCCCAAAAGAGAGTGGCAACCCTTCTATAAAGTCCATCGATATCTCCGACCATATTGTATTAGGAATTGGTAACGATTGAAGTAACCCAGGATATGCAGCATTGTCATATTTGCATCTCTGACAAACTTCATAAGCTCGAATGAATGCTGCAATGTCCTTAGTCATGCCTTTCCAAAAGAATATTCCCTTTATACGTTGATTTGTTGCATCCTTTCCTGAATGGCCACCTACACTCGACCCATGTAGCCATTCCATAATCATTTTGCGCAAGGAAACACTTGCAGGTACCACCAAACGACCTTTTCTTCTCAAAAGTCCTCTGGACCATGTGAACTGCTTATGAGTAATAGGATCCCTTTCCAATTCTTCAATCATCGTTTGAATAGCCACATCTGTCGTATAACCATCCTTAATTTGTTGCAATAAATCACTTTCCACAACCGAAAGAGCCATATGCAAGATCTCAGCTCCATCTACCCGAGATAAAGCATCAACAACCAAATTCTCTTTACCTTCTTTATACTGAATTTTGTAGTCAAATTCAAGGAGTTTAGGCAGCCATTGTTGTTGAATAGGAGTGTTTAAGCGCTGTTCCAACAAATACTTCAAACTCCTTTGATCAGTTTTAATAATGAAGTGGCCATTGAGAAGGTAATGACGCCACTTTTGTACTGCAAACACAACAAGTAACAATTCCTTCTCATATATTGAAAGATGGAGTTGTTTACCCTTCAAATGACGACTGATATAGGCCAGAGGATGTCCTCCTTGCATTAGAATTGCCCATATACCACTCCCACAAGCATCAGTCTCTACAACGAATTCCTGATCAAACCGGGGTAACGCTAACACCGGAGTAGTGCATAATGCAGCCTTGAGACGGAGAAATGCTGTTTGAGCTTCCTCATTCTAAACAAAAGCATCTTTCTTAGTCAAAACTGTCAATGGTCGTGCTATGTTACCAAAACCTTGGACAAATCTACGATAGTAGTTTGCAAGGCCCAAAAATCCACGGAGCTGTTTGACATTTGCAGGGACAGGCCAATCCTCCACTCACCTTCGAAGGATCAGTCGAAATGCCCTTTCGTTCAATAAAGTGTCCAAGGTACTCCACTTTGGATGTAGCAAAAGCACATTTGCTCCTATTAGCAAACAACTGGTGAACTTTCATCACCTCAAAAACTGCTCGCAGGTGACTAATGTGTAATTCCATTGATTGACTATAAATGAGAATGTCATCAAAGAATACCAAGACAAACTTCCTCAAGAATTCTTTGAAAACGGAATTCATCAATCCCTGAAATGTGGCTGGATCGTTAGTTAGGCCAAATGGCATCACACGATATTCATAGTGCCCTGCATGTGTCTTGAAAGCTGTTTTGTGGATATCATTAAAAGACATTCACACTTGGTGATACCCAGCTCTCAAATCTATCTTAGATTACACCTCTGAGCCACCCAACTCATCCATAAGGTCCTCTATTAAGGGAATAGGAAATCTATTCTTCATGGTCAACAGATTCAAACCCCTGTAGTCCACACAAAGTCTCCAAGATCCATCTTTTTTCTTTACCAGAACCACAGGAGATGCAAACGCACTCGAGCTTGGTTGAATTGTACCAACTTCCAACAGAGCCTACACCATCTTATCAATCTCATTCTTCTGCATCACAGCGTATCGATATGGTCTTAAATTCACAGGATTCGCTCCTTCAACCAACTATATCTTATGATCATGAAAAGGGCGAGAAGGCGGTAATTCTTTCGGTTCCTCAAATATATCTGAAAACTCCCCTAATATAGCAGTCACCACTTCAGGGATCTGCTCACTTTCCTGAACTTCCATCTCCCAACACTGAACTGCTTCATCAGACTTGTCCTGCACCATACACAACATGGACAATTCCATAGCATCCTCACTCATTTTATTCAATCGCTCAGCCTTAATTGCTCGAGCCTCTCGGTGTTGAATACCTTGCAACACTACCTTCCTCTGACCCACCATAAACTGCATAGACAGCTTAACAAAGTCCCATGTCACTGGCCAAGCGTTTGCAACCACTGAATTCCCAAAACTGCATCACACCCTTGCAGAGGAATTACCATAAAGTCTGCAACAAACTCAACCCCTGTGAAATCTATTGCAAGACCCTCAACTTTAGCCTCAACAGTCATTCTATTACCATCAGCCACCCTGACTTTCGCATTGTCACTTTTAAGAAATTGACATCCCAACTTCCTCGCCACCGAAGCATCTATGAAGTTATGAGTGCTACCAGTATCAATGAGAATGAAGAGAGGACGTTTACCATAGCAACCCCTGACTCGCATGGTGTTATAGTCAGAGATACCAGACATCGCATTCACAGAAATCTGAGCAATCTCTCCTTCCTCATATCTATAATCCTCCTTCACCCATTATGTATCTCCTTCTGCTTCCAATCCGTATAACTGAGCTTTCTTATGTGTCTTATAATGCTCAGGCGTATACTTCTCATCACACACATAGCATAATCCCTTTGCTCGTCGCTCAATCATTTCTTCAGTTGTCAGAAACTTCCGGGGTTGCTTGTTATAAGTCCCCTGTTTATCTGCTTCCACAGTTCCTTTTTCCCATATTTTCATAGTCCATTCTGTTGGTCCATGACCCATTCTGATTCCAAGATCTGTTGTTGCTGGCATTGTACGAAGGCTGTCTAGGGTGTGCCGTTTCATACAAGCGTGCCAACCCATAACAATGACTTACAGTCACCGGTCGAAACATTCTGATATGCATCTGCGTATCTAAGCGTAAACCAGCAAGATAAGCACTAACCAAATAAGCCTCCGAGAGATTCAACTTTGTTCTTATGCTTTCAAACTTCGCATTGTATGATACAACGCCATCCACTTCACGCAAATCTTTTAGTTCTGCCATTGGATCATCCAATGCGTCCTCAAATCTTTCCTTGCACCACATACGATAAACGTATCAATCTTGCATTCCTCTAACCGTTTGTTCCGATTGTAATAACGAGAGATGCCACTTAGCTGCATCACCTTCCAAATGGATCGCGGCCATCTGTACCTTCAATTCAGGTGGTGTGCGATCAAGGAGAAAGAACTGTTCCACCTTCGTGAACCATTCATTGACTTTCTCACCGGAAAATCTCGGAAAGTCAATCCGAGTCAATCTCGTTGCACTATTGTACTGAGGTGGACCAACAGGACGATTATTGTACCCTTGATCCCCATTTACCGACGTAGATCCAGCTCTTACTCCGGGGAAATTGTCAACCCCCGGCGGAGGCGGCGGCGGAGCTTGCTGCGCTTGAAGTGACACGAATAGATCCGTAATATGTTTCTCCATTCGAGCATTATTTTTCGTAATCGTCGTCTCCAACCGATCAACTCTCGCACCAATACTCTCATCCCAACACCTCTTTATCCTTCCGCGACTGTGCTCTTGTCGCCATGGTTAGATTCCGAGAATCGAAGACTTACTGATACCACTTGATACAATTCAATCACACTTTGTAAACTCAATCGAGATATAACGAATGATCGTGACTTTCAATTCTCAAGAACATGAACAATAGTTCCAAGAATGGAAAGTTCCAACTACAGAATCAACTACAAAAAACGTTCTACAAATTTCTGATGAAAATGAGAAAAATGATCGATACAGAGTTTATAAGTCGTTAAATATTGCCTCATCCTGGCCGTTCGTCGCCTTTTGATCTCTATCGTCCACGTGTCACGAGCTGTTAATTCTGTTGCAAGCACAATATGCACCGTTTTGTCCTTCTTCACTCCAAAACTATATCACAAACCAAATCGAACGGTTTAACGAAAACCACATGGTTACTTCTTAAACTCGATAGTATTAGTATTTTCCTACCAAAAAAAAAAAACTCGATAGTATTAAACTATTAAAAAAATGATAACGTTTTTGCGAGATTCGAAGATGACATCGTTGTCAAGGTAAGAGAAAAAAAGGGAAATATACAAAGAAGAAAGAAGAAACTTCTGGAAAAAGTAAAGGAAGCCACATACTCTCTTTCTCGCACATTCCTTTACTCTTTCCTCTTTGTGGACCCTACACTTTTTATTCCTTTTTTACCCTTTTCATTTTCTTCTCTTTTTTTAAAAATCCAAACTTTATTTCCTTCTGAAACTTCCGATCTGTCTTCTCTTTCTTATCAATTTCGTCTCCACAAGAACATTCTAGAACTTCAAACACACAACACACAATCTCTCTCTCTCTCTAGCTTCGAGATCAGACGTGGTTTCGTAATCTGGATTGTGGCGAATCATCTCTTGTTGGTTGGTTCGAGAGAAGAAAAGGTATTACCGAAAAAAAAGATTGCGTTAAGGGAGAGAATTTTCTTTTGGTGTCTTCTGGATTTGGTTTAATGGGTCTGTAAGAAGAAAGTCTTTCTCTTCGATCCTTATGGTTCTAAGCTCTCTTCAAGCAACCAACAATTAAGCCTTTTATCATTGGTGAATCAGTCATCCTCTCTTATTTTGGGTGTTGGGATTTAAATCAAAGTTCGGATTTTTGAGGTTTGTTTGGATTATAACTCATGCCTGGGGAACAAACCGGAGAAACTGTACCCGTTGTTGCCACCGGAGGTGGTTGTAGCACCGGTAACAGTGGTGGGAGTAGTGGATGTGGCGGTGGAGGTGGAGATTCGCAGAGGTCAATTCCGACGCCGTTTTTGACGAAAACGTATCAGCTTGTTGATGATCCTGTTTTCGACGAACTGATTTCATGGAACGAAGATGGAACCACTTTCATTGTGTGGCGACCAGCTGAATTCGCAAGAGATCTTCTTCCCAAATACTTCAAACACAACAACTTCTCCAGTTTTGTTCGTCAGCTCAACACTTACGTGAGTTTAATTTTTGTTTTTGCTTCTCGAATCACTCTCATTTATCGGTTTAGTGGTGACACTTGTTTGGTTTAATACGTTTTCAGGGATTTCGAAAAGTAGTTCCAGATCGTTGGGAGTTTTCTAATGAATGTTTTCGGAGAGGTGAGAAGATTCTACTTCGAGATATTCAACGCCGTAAAATCTCTCAGCCTGCTATGGCTGCGGCAGCGGCTGCCGTTGCGGCTTCAGCAGTTACTGTTGCAGCGGTTCCAGTGGTAGCTCATACGGTTTCTCCGTCAAACTCTGGAGACGAGCAGGTTATATCATCTAATTCATCTCCAGCTGCTGCAGCCGCTGCTTCCGGAGGAGCAGTTGGTGTTGTTCTGCAGAGGACGACGAGCTGCACCACTGCACCGGAGCTAATCGAGGAGAATGAGCGGTTGAGGAAAGAGAATGTACAGTTGAGTCAAGAGCTCACGAAGCTCAAAGGGTTGTATACAAATATCTATGCGTTGATGGCGAATTTCACGTCCGGTCAAGCGGATTGTGCCCATTTCTTAGCTAAAGGGAAACCGTTGGATCTTTTACCAGAGGGACAAGGGATGAGTGAAGCTATGGCCATAGAAACAGGGCTTGGTCTGAAGCTTGATGAGGATTTGGCTCCGAGGTTGTTTGGAGTTTCTATTGGGGTTAAGAGAGCTAGACAAGATGAAGAATTAGGTGGTGCTGACGAAGAGGATGATGAGAGACGAGAACAAGGTTCGGATGTGAAGTCTGAGCCAATGGAGGAGAATAACTCCAGTGACCATAATGGGCCATGGCTTGAACTCGGAAAATGAAAACACTTACCTGGAAAGAGTTACTGATACCCAATGAGAAAAACAAGTCATGGAGCTGATCTGATTGGAAAATAGGGCGATGTAAATGGCTCTGAGAACAAGGTTCATTGGTTTTGGGGTACGAAGGTACATTAACTTAGAAACACAGATTCTACCATCCTGAGTTGTTCCTGATTTCAGATGTTGCCTCTTGAATCTTCTTCTTGATGGAACTGAAACTATTCTGGCTCGTTGTACTCCAACGGGTGGATGTGCTTCTCACGATTTCAGATAGAGCAGGCAAATTCGAAGTCATATCTTCATACTCTGCAACAAACAACACAAAGCAATGGTTCTTCTTTAGAGTTATGGCGATGTTGATAGACGAGTCCTTGCGTTCTTTTTAGTTCAAAACAAATTGTAGCTCTTAACTTGTAATGATGTTGACGAAAATTAATTATTCTCTTAGTTAAAGACTGTTTCATGGTGTGTGTGTGTGTGTTTTTACCCGATGACATAGGAAGCTCGTATTGGCGCTTTAAGAACTTGGAGGCGTTACGGTCTTTCTTATGACATAGAACTCTCACTAGAGTTTGGGCGTCCTCCAAGCGCCGTTCCTCTGAACTCACTCCCATATTGATGAGCTCGCTCGCAGTCATCAGCATTTGAATTAGCATTTCGCTCTGCCACACATAGAATGCAAGTATCTCAGAGTTTCTTCAAGAGGAAACTACCTTCGCAAACAAGCAGAATATACTTTACCTCAAGAGAGTACAAGTCGAGAATCTCTTTCGCCTGTTTAGCTTCTTGCTCAACTAGTGAGCGAGGAAGGCCTTCTCCGTCAGCAATGAAGAACTCCTACAAGAATGCATGGCAAAGGTTTAGTACACAGATTGAACTGCCATATCCTTGGCTGAGACCTGGTTTCCTATTGGCAAGATTGGTGAACCCCAAATTCAGAGTAGTAGAATCTAACTTATCTGCCATTTTATATTGTGTCTGTCTTACATTAATTGGATGTAGAGAGTATATCAAGACGCTAGAGTTAGAGTATACCGAAGAAACTTTGATTTGATATCTTATTCCAGAGCAACAGTACGGAATTTTAAAACAAAGCATAACGTTACTAACTTTCAAAATACAGAGATCTTCTTCCATCAGCGCAATGTCAGAATCCGAAAATGCACGGGTGGGTCCTCCATCAAGTAGTACTCGAACATAAGCTTCCTGTGTGCGAGGCATAAACAATTTTTAAAGCATGAAAGAGGATATATAGGTAGGTAACTTGAATACATATATATGCAAAAGAGAGAAGCAGTTTTACCAAAGCAGATCGGCAGATGCTTAAAACTACCGTATCTCGCGAGTCCTCATAACTAAGACTGCATACAGTATCAAGGACCTGTGCATTGTATTTCTCAGTGTAAGTTCATGCTGAGAATAAAAGGGTGAATAATGGAACGAGATGATTTTTGTTTACAGAATCAATGTGCGGCAGTAATCTTTCCAAGCGGGCTCCTTCGACTGTACCATTGTACAACTGTACTAGGAACATATCTCTCAGATCCCAGAATATCACTCTTGCCCCTGTTGAAGACAAACAATACATAAAGAAAAACAGAGTTACAGATACTGAAACAAAAATGGCTAATTCATCTTGTTAGTGTATAAGAAGATTATCCTAACACACAACTTGAACCCTGATGTTTAAGGTTGCAGAGAACTGGTTCAGTTTGGATAGATATTTCAGGTTACGGTAACCTAAAGTGCTGAAGATGAACACGAGACGTCGTATTAGCTTACCAATTAAGTCACGAGTTTTGGTTATGAGATTGGCATTGGTGTCCCTGAGGCTATCATAGGTGGAAGAAAAGAGTTCATCAACAGCTTCACTGTGCGTCATTGAATTCTCATCCTCAACTTCGTCAATCTCAAGTTCTGAAACAAGATCATGCAAATGGATCAGCTAATGCACATTTCAACACATGGAAACCACCAAATATGAATTGAAAAATGTCTAATCCCGAGTGAATGAACGTACTTGATCTCTTTTCAAGAGAGGATCCGACAAGTGTCAAAGATTTCCGTATGCCATCTTCTGTTGCAGTGATTTGTTTCTGGATATACTGATCCATGAACACAATAGACAAAAATAAGCTGTTGTTAACTTACATAGAAATATACGAAGGTTTTATTTTGCAAAGACATACTTACACAGAGCGTATTCAATCTTATGCAGAGTTTCGGTATTGTCAGTTCATCCAATTTCTTAACCACTTTATTATCTGGCTCAGTAAACTCGAGCGACTTCCTCTTCATTACTGGAATAACAACTTCTGTAAATCTGGTCAACGGAGGAGCTGACGGATACAGAAACTTCTTGTCAACTGCATATATAGGCTTACAGTCAATATATCACAGTACGCTTCTCAAGAGTCGCTTAATTTAGAACAAGTATTATTTCACATTTGGATTTGGACAGGAGATTCTACATATACTAAAATTTTAATCTCAAGCAAGCTCAATACCAAGGTGCACAACATAAAAATCTACATAACCATACACATACGCCTACTCAAGCATGCATCTCTGGATATTGACATAAGAGAAGATTTTTTAATAACATTTTAGTGCAAGAAAGCTCTCAGTTAACAACTGCAAGAAGATGTAGTGTTGATCAATACCCAGTTGATCGAAAATTCTCTGAAGATACGTATCCAAGCTATGGTAAATTAATGAGAGAAGAGCTTGGATATGTGTGATATCAACGGGTAGATGTAAGCCAAATAGTTGAGACACAGTCTGCAAAGTGAGTGAGATGAGAATGTTAAGAAGGAAAACATATTGTGGGCTAGACTAGAAATAAAGGGAGCAAATCATACTAGAAGTAGACAAGAGCTTAAGAAAACCAACATATGATTCTAAAGCAGCCCAAAAAGTATAAAAATCTCTCTGAATACCAAAAATTCGTTTTATGTCTGTTAAGCTCCTATAGTTCGCACACTATTTCACATAACGATGTCATGATGGTATGTAGATTAGTAAATATACCTCTTCTATGATCCTGAATATTTCAACGATTGATGCAGCATGTCTCTGATGAACAGATAGAGGCTCCCACTCCTGCTTATAGACAAGTCTTATAATTAAAATCATGTTTTAATCTCTGGATAATAAAGTTTCCCGAATGATACTTGGACTTTTTTGGTCATGAAAAGTGATGGAAGGTCTATTTATGTATTATGACTTTAAATCGATATATGATACAACTTTTTCAAAGATTTTGTAAAGTGATCCATCATATAAGTTTCCATTATGGCCGTACTGCAGTAGCATGTGCATATTTTGGCAAGAAATAACCTCAATTTCAAAAGCTCGCCTAGTCCATTGCAAGATATGATCATGTTGAGAGATAAGCCAGTCCAGCATTACTGGTTTGACAACCTTTTCTATCTGCACATAATAAAGGATGACTTATTTGACATGATATATTGGGTTAGGAAATCATAACAGTGAGAAGTGATAGAATTGTGTTCTGAAACTAAATCATATGAGAACTAGAACTATCTATTCAATGACCTCGTAATTCTTCAACTTGTGGTGATAAGGTTTGTGCAACTTTGATTTGCTATGACAATTGTACAGTTGAATTAAGTCTTCCTCTAACATATAAGCAGCAGGAACTACTTTTCTAACATCACCAGAGAGGGATGAAACTCCTTCGAGGAAAGGCATCTGCTCCAGTAGAACAAAGGATCAATCGTCAATAACAGTGACCAAAAAACTATGCGAAATGCTTAGGAACAAACCAGTCTCTCTCCATAAAATCGATGCAGCAGTATGGCCGAGATCATCATACATTCGGGCAACCATTTGGAGAAAACTGGGACAAACTCATTGATCTCTGCCTTTGCGATGACCCTCAATTCATTTGCAAGTAGAGCTAGAGCATGCGTACGCTCACCATGAGATTTCACGTATGCAAAATGGGCAGCCTAAGAGGATAAGAAAATCAATTTAATTATATGTTTACATCAGATGATAGAGCGATAAAAAAAGTGAGTTATACAGTAGCAATGCAAGATAACGAAGAAATATGCTCACCCTGGCACAAGCTCCTTTAAGAGAGTTTTGAACATAGGATTGTATCTTATCACTAACATCATCACTCAAGATATCTAAATTGATAAGCTGCATGAGAAAACAAATTCAATCAATGAAGATCATCCGAGTATTCCTCTACATCCAGACAAAAACATATAGTCATGCCAGAATTGCCAACCTCAGTTCTAGTACAGTCAGATGGAGGAAGTCCAACTGTTGATGCCAAGCTGACGAGCACTCCAAAATCATGAGGTTTCTGAGGAGAAAAAGAAGATCAAAAGATTTGACGAAACAATGTTAATTATGTGATGACAGAATTGCATAAATAAATTCGACAAGAAGAATTTACAACAGCGATGGAAAAAAATATTTCATTTAAGCAGTTAGGAAGTAGAAAAAAATCAATGATACTGGTTACAGCAAAAAAAAAAATTCTGGAAGAAATGTAATGCTAACCAGAACATATGCAACGAACATGAAAATTTATGTAAATGTATCAAATAATTATAATAGATCGCAACTGACCTTATTAAAGTGTAGATGGTAATCCTGAAGCTTATCATCACACCAAGCACTAATTGAAGTGAAAATTGCCTTCACAAGACCTAAGTGTATGTCAGTCCCAATGGTTTGCCTTGTACATACTAAATGACTTAAATAAATATCTTCCTTCGGGTTTCCCTTTTGAGTGGAAACTTTCTGCAACTCCTGAACTGCGCTCCCTAGAAGAGAACGTTCACCTGTGCACACAAACTTCCCAGGAAGGAGCACAAGTGGTGGCTACCTTAAACTCTTGTCTGGGATAAACTATATATGCAACATACATGCATCGGTGCAGTGAAGATTATAACATATGAGAAAACTCAACCTAGCATTGTACTTAAACTATTGTGTAGCAGCAAAGGCTAGAGCTTAAACCTGGTTATCAAACTACAAAATTATGTCTTATATTTTAGCTTCCTCAACAAGTTTATATATACTTTTATGTGTGTTGATTTATAAATGAAACAGATTTGACTTTAATGATGATACATTTTTTTTCTTCGATGTTACATAGATCTATAGCTAGCCAGCTCTGTGCACAGATGATCAGCTAGATAAGGCAGATGTCTAAAGAAGCAGACCCATCAGTACAAGACGTACCTGTTGAAAAAGAACCCATCCATATATTGCATTATGTAGATTGTCAGTTATGCCCACTGTCGACCAAATTGATTTCATATGGAAAAGCATTGACGAGGCATCCTGATATGCTTTTGAAGTCAGGGAAAATAGCATAAGACATGATAACTCGATATATAAGGACTATGAAAATCTACCTCCATGAGTTGACCCTCATCAAGAGTATCAAATACGCCAAATAGTAGTTTTTCATAGAGTCTAATGTTCAAATGATATATAGCAGTCCAATAAAAAGTTTCTTCTTCAATGCCACACCGGCCTGGTAGTGATGACAACTTCGAAGCCACCTGCCTTATAGAGGATAGAACCTCAATCCGCAGCGAAGATGACATTACAACATCCCATTCCTATGCCAGCCAAAACAGTTTTAGGTTCAAGAAAGAGAAGGCAGTTAAATTTCACTAGATGAGATCTTACTGGTTATGAACCATTCAGATAACAAATATAGAACATACCTTTGAGTCTCTAATTGTTGCAAGGCATTTTCTTATGGTCACTCGTTCATTTTTCTCCAGACTACGTGAGAAACAGAGGGATTCTTCTAGTAGGTTAGCCTATTTACGATGGAAAAAAGCACATAATTTAGTGGCTGAGACAAGCATAAATTTGCTGTTTTTCACATATAGCAAATATGCATATCTACGTGTTTAAGTAAATGTCCACAGTGCAGCAGGGTGACGCAGAAGTAATTTCAATTTGCAAGGCAACCAAAACCACAAAAGCTGCATATGCCTATTAAGCAGGTTACGCTTGACTTTAAGCTCTGGTACAAAAGATATGCCTATGTGCCAATCAATCACATCATCTTCTTCGAGCTTAAAGTACAAAAGATAGAGTCGATTTGTTTTATTTGAAAATCACAAGGTATAGACACTCAAGCGCGCACGCATACACACAGACAGACATATATAGTTATATGTATATAATATACATATATATATATATATATATGTATAACTTGTGGAGGGAAGCTGAAATTCAGGACAAAAAAAACAGAACTGTAGTTCAAGATCACCTGTCTAGTCTTCCAGTTCATGTAGAGTTTTTCATTAGGAAAATCGGATTTGAATATTCCAACCAAAAGCCCCAATGCTAACTGAGGAAGATCGATTTTTTCACCTGACCTCAATTGAGCTAACTGTACTAGATTTCTCCGTATGCATGCATCCATCTTTGATGAGATCTATTAAAAATTTAAAGCAGCAAGGAACAGTGATTAAAACAAAAAAATACTGCACGGTAAAACATATGACCCAAAGTAAATTTGAAAATCGGAACTGCTAAGTCTTTCGGTTAGTTAACAAAACGCTTATCCCTCTCGTACTACGTTTGATAATTTTACTGATTTCTTAGGGCGAATCAAAGACTTGCCTGCATCTGGACACGGATCATGCTGATGACCTCTGAGTGTGCACTAGAGATCTGAGGCTGTGTATGTGCTTTGTCCTTTCTCTTCAAACTTAACAAAAGTTTTGAGCCTTTTTCTATCTTTCTTCTCTGAGTAGGATACACATCGGCACTGTTTATGAATAGACCATAAGAGGAAGCAAGAGAAATCCGGAAAATAGCCGGAACACCGAATCATAAACAACACCGAACTTGCATGCATGAAGGAAAAAGAAAGAGCAAGTACCTCGAAAGTAACATAGATGCAACCATTAATTCGTATGCTGCTTCTCGCAAATCATCATCAGATATCCCTTCAAAATCCCTAACATCATGTATCAGTTCACTCAAAGATGGAAAAAGAATTAATCAAGATTCAAAAGGAAACAAATAGCACTCTAGAATATGAAATTCAAAAAGAAATTGTCTGCCGTAGTACCTGTTCTCAAGGGTGGCAAACCGAGAGGAATGATTTTGATAGGTTTCATAGGTTTAATGTCAGGCGTTTCCTCTTTAAATATAGAGTTGTCTCTAGATGGATTACTAGAAGAATCAGTGTGGCATGACATATCTGAGCTTTTTTTACTAGAACTTTCCATGTTAACTGGTTGGGGAGGCATGCGGTGAGGAGGAGAACCAGCTACATCTGGACTTGATACGAGGAAATAGGAATCTCCAGTTTTAGACTGTATCTGAACATTCAAATCATCAAACTAATCATCATCCACATTATTATCAACAATTGCACTGGTGTTTATATCAACGGCTCAAGTCCCATGAATTGCGAGGAGAATGTACTGCAAAATTTTCACTTCCAATATTCACAGCTTTACTTTACACCGATAATACACTTTAGGGTAAACATAATAACAACAAAGAAAACAATAAATTACACAGATGCCATAGAGAATGCAAATTTTCTTAGCTCAGAGATGCGTTTAAAGACACCAACAAACACGGAGGATTGTAGAAACATTAACTTACTGTTACAGGGTATGAGGACTCTAAATTGTATTTCTGTGTGCCTCTGGATACATCAACTACACCACCTGCGTTCATGTTCACGAAATCGAGTGTTTCAGTAATAGATAAGTTAGATAGTAGATGTTTCAAATGGTTACCAAGCAGAGAAAGCCAACTGTTGACTGTTCACGTTAACGAAACTTAGTAAAACCCTAAATTCTCTACAAAAGCAAGAAATTCGACGAAAACAATCCACAAAACAAACAAAAAAATCATTTCACAGATTATAGATCGGCTAAGAGAAAGGGAAAACCGTGAACTGCATCATAACAACTTTTGCAACTCAGAAACAGAAGCTAATCAAGGATATGTATTACTTCCTCAGCTATGAATAAATTTTCAAATGTTGTAAACTCACCTGATTTCACGCAATCCAAAACATAATCGGCACTGAGAGCATCTAAATCAGCCGGAGAAAGAGAAGTGGAAGAACCAGAAGGTGTACGAAGCTCCGTTACCAAACCCGATGACATAAGAAACTCCAAGAGCTTACGGCGATCGTTCCGGTAATGTTGCAGCAGAGAGTTCATCTTCACCTCCGAACGATGCCCGTTCGAATCAAGAAACACAAAATCGCCTCTTCAATATATAACGTAAATTCAGATATCGAGGAAGAAGAAGAAAGTGAGCTAGAGAGGCTCCTCTTCGTTGTCCTCTCTCATGGAGCAAGAAGGTGAAAGAAAGAGGGGCTTTGGGGTTTTGGGGGAAGCGCGGAAAAAGCACGACTGATCAAATTAAAAGACCAAAATAACCTTATGAGGATTCTTTTCATATTATGTACGAGTCATTATACTTTTCCTTCGTTTCTTATATTTTTGGGTAAGTTTATAAATGTTTTCTTTGTAAGAGTAAGTTAATAATTTATCTGGAAATACTTAAAAATAAATAAATTATATAAAGATAGTGTCAGTGTATAGCGGTTTAGAGGGAGTAGAGATGTCTAAATGGGTATAATTTTTGCGAATCTAAATTGATTTTTTTATTGTGTTGACGATTTATTTCCACCCCAAGTTTGTCATACAACAATATTTCCATCACAAGTTTGACCATCTGTCTAATTTCACCCAATTTTGAATTGTAAACGGAATTGCACCCAATTTATAACTTTTAAACGCGTTTACACACCATTATAAACTTACATATCCAGTTCCACATTTCCCGGATTACTCATGGTTTTACTTAACCTGATTAACCTCTAAACCTACATTAGACCACGTAATCTCGATTAACTAACAATAACCACCTCTATTGTTAAACCCATTATAGACCGATTTAAATTAATTTAATTTGGAATGAAACAAAAAGCAAAACAAAAATGAAATCAGAATCACAACTTAACAAAGTCCCTAAATTTGAACCCTGGGGAAATCGATGATCGCTGATTTTGACGACGGTGAACTCGAAAGATGTCTGATATCGAGTTGATTTGTGGTCATGAACCTCTAGAGGAGTCCGACGAAGAAAAGATTCAAGAGAGGAATGAGTATTAAATCGAAGAAGTTGTCTGTGAGTTTGAAGACGAGCTTCCAATCCGGCATGATTCAATCCCCGATTTCGAACCTGGTCAAGAGGATGAAGAGGAAGTTGTCCGAAACAGAAATCAATCTCAGCAAAAAACATTCGACGCGGCTCGGGGAATCTTCATCACGGTCAGACTTTTTACAATGGGATTAAATTTAAGGAATGTGTGCTAGATTATGCGCTTAGAACATGTTGGAATATCAAGCAATATAGGTATGATAAAAAGAAAATCGGATTTAGTTGTGTTGGGGAAGATTGCCAATGGCGTGTATATTGTTCGATTTCTGGAAGTACTAAAAATTTGGCAGATTAAGGTTTATAACCATGAGCATAGTTGTATTCCAAATGGTGAGTGCGAGATGATCACGGTCCCTGTCATTGCTCGACTTTTTTTGGATAAGATTCGAAATGAGCCGGATTACTTCATGCCAATAAAGATCGAAGAAGTTATGATGGAAAAATTGTAAGATTGCAGTGACTAGACATCAATGTCAAGTTGCTAGGAACAAGGCATTGAGGTTAATCGAGCGTGAATATGAGCAACAATTTTAGAGACTTCAGGATTATGGAGCACAGATCCTAGAAGAGCTAGAAACTCATTGCCATCACTTGGAGAAGGAGGAAGATCCGATCATGAATCACTTCCTCATATCCTCTCTGAGTAGCTAAAGCATGTCAATGAGGTCTTAAGGGGTACTCTTCCTACTAATGAGGTTTGTCCCACTAGGTTTACTCATTGGAGGTTTGACGAGGCCCATTGCACTAGACCTCATCCAAAAGACCGCACCAAGGACGTGTTTCAAATTGCTTATGTCTATTATGGAGAAAGCGTCTTGGTCCTTATCCTTTAAGTCATTTCGTTTTGTCTCTTTTACCCTTTTAGGGTTTGGCTAATGTTTGGCCTTATACTATTTAAATGGTTGTAGCCGTTTTTGGCAACTTAAATTTCAAACCGTAGAGATTGATACATTGCAGAACGAAGAAGGCCAAGATGTATTCAACAGATTTATGTCTGTTTTGAATGTGTGAGAAGGTCATGGCAGGAGACTTGTAGGCCTTTAGTAGGGGTCGATTGATGCTTTATGAGGGGGAAAATGAAGGGACAGATCCTAGTTGCTTTGAGACGTAATGGAAACAATGGTATATATCTATTGGTTTGGGGTGTTGTTCAGGTGGAGAACACACTGAATTGGCTTTGGTTTGTGCAGAAAGTGAAAGCGCATATGCGATGGTGATGGGCACATCATGGTATCCGATCGTCAAAAGGTTAGTGCTTCTACTTAATTACGGGTATGTACTATGGTGTTTGTATCTCCTAATTTGTTTGTACCTTATATTGTTACAGGGTTGAATCAAAGTTGTTGAACTTGAGGTTCCTAACATCGAGCATAGAATGTGCGTTAGACACATTTACGGGAATTTGAAGGCGAAACATGGGAAGAAAACTCAGATGAAACCCTTCATCTAGAACCTACTGAGAATCTTGATAGGCTATTTTGTTATGACATGGAGATGTATAACGATGTGTTGAAGTGGAAGCCAAGAACTTGGTGTCGAGCCTTCTACAAGATTGGCAATCATTGTGAGGATGTCGTGATCAACTCGACGGAGTCTTTCAATAGCTCAATCATCCAAGCTAGAGAGAAACCGTTGGTTCCTATGCTTGAGACAATTGCTAGACTTGCAATGGTTCGAATTTCGAAGCGAGCAGTCAAAGCACATGCGCACCGATGGATATGCACGACATATGCTCAAAAACTCCTTGCTTCTGAACATGAAATTGTTGTGGATTGTCAGGTTTTGTATCGGATTTTAAATTGTCAGATTTTAGTTAGAATCTAAAATGCTTTTGTTAGATAAACTCTAAAGGAGTCATTCAAGAAACTGTTAGTTAGTTTAACTTTTAGAATCGAAATTGTTAGTTAGTTGAAGTGTATCATTTTAGTAAATTGAATCTGAAATTGAAGGAGTCATTCAAGAAACTGTTAGTTAGTTTAACTTATTATCGAAATTGTTAGTTAGTTAAACTGTATCATTTTAGTAAATTGTTACTTAGTTAAACTGTATCATTTTAGCAACTTACAATGCTAACTTACTTGAATTTGAAACTGTATATTTCAGGTACATAGAAGTACCAATATGAACTTCCAAGTTCTTCTCAGAGGTTTTTCATTTCGTGTTAGCTTGGATAAGAGGACTTGTAGCTACAAGAAATGGGACATAACGGGAATACCTTGCGAGCATGCATATGGAGTTATAATGAATCTTAGGCCACAAGTTGAGGACTATGTAAGTCATTGGTTTCAGACAGCTCTTTGGAGGAGAACATATAGCCACGGTTTGACACCTACGCGAGGGGCACGGTTCTGGCCAGTTGGAGCAGAATGGGAGATTCATCAACCTCCTGAGCCACCACAATCTGTAAGAAAGAAGAAAACCAAAAAAAACAAGAGGAAGAAAGGCATTAATGAATAACCCTCAAAGAAAACTTCAAATATTGCTAAGAGAGTTATGACTTGTAAGGTATGTGGTGGAAAGGGTCATAATTCTAGGTTCCACAAGAAGTCATCAGAAGCGGAGTCCTCTAAAGGCATTGCGATTCAAGATCATGACTCAATTATCTAGGTGTTATAGGTCTTGAACCTTTAAATATTTTGGTATTGTACCTTTCTAGGTGCTTGTGTTTTGTGCATGTTGAACCTTTCTAGGTCTTGGAATGCATACTCGGTGGTATTGTACATTTCTAGGTCTTATTTTGGTGTTTTGTTTTTGGTCATGTATTGATGAACCTTTATGTTATTGAAATGCGGATCAATGCACTTTGTTTTCGATTTATTAGCATAACACCATCACTTTTGTATTTGCTCATGCACCAATGAACTTTGTTTTACCATTTGTTTTCAATTCATTACCATAACAATCAAACTCTTTGTTTTAGATTCATTACCATATCATTAAACCTACTAAAATGATCCAAGATTACAATATTAAACTGATTCATTACCACATCATAAAATGATCCATGATTACATTGTTCAGTCAAGAGGTAAAACATAACCTAAACCTCTCTTCACCAAACATAAAACATCCAACAACACTAACTCAGACTACCATAATGAATCTGAACAAGACCATGAATCTTATTACAACTACAATAAACACCATCTTCAAACCTCTCTTCGCTTCCACCTTGGCTTCCAATAACATATCATCACCCATCTCCTTCATCAAATTCAATCCTTGTGAATGTGCTTCTTCAAGTCTAACAATTTGAGCAGAAACTGTTTCCAATTCCTCTAGCAAGGCCTCATCGAGCCATTTGAAAACATGGTTATCATTAACAAACTACAAAGAAATTGAATTGCGATTAGTGTTCTCTGCTACACCATTTAAGATACATACAAATCGAAACTTTACCTTGTTCTTTGCAGCGAACCCACAACGAAGATATCGTCAGTAAGGATTCGTTTCACTTTTTGATGTGATTGTCACAACTTTTACTCCACACCAACAAATCTTTGCCATACCCATACCCCGAAATCTCTGTCCAGAAGACAAACCTCCACTTGATGTACCATAACTTGAACTCATCTACCAATCAATCACAAAGGGTTCGATTTTCGTAAGAAATCAAAATCTAACATATATACTCTGTAATCGTTCGAAATATTAAAGACCAGAACGAAATGCATGAGAATAATGTTACGAACGAACTTACCCTTTGCGAAATTGATGAATCTGGTTTTAGGGTTCTTGCGATTTTGGGGATTTTTGGTTATTTGGTTTCGATGTTATGCGACCAAATGGTATAAATGACTTTGGGTTTTTCGTTTGGTTACCTCTCCATCTGGTTCTCGTCTGGTTTGTAAGAAAACCAATCAATTATACTGCAATGTGTAAACGCGTTTAGAAGTTATAAATTGGGTGCAATTCCGTTTACAATTCCAAATTGAGGTGGAATTAGACAGAAGGTCAAACTTAGGGTGGAAATATTGTTATATGACAAATTTGGGGTGGAAATAGATCGTCAGCCCTATTATGTACGAGTCAGTGGACTTTTCCTTCATTTCTTATATTTTTGGGTAAGTTTATAAATGTTTTCTTTGTCAGGGTAAGTTTATAATTTATCTAGAAATACTTTGAAACAAATAAATACATAAATATGGAGTCGTTATATTGTTAATTAAGTAACGACGTTGCTTAATTTGAGTTTGGCGTCAATGTATAGTGGTTTAGGTGGAGTAGAGATGTGGGTATACTTTTCGCGAATCTAAATTGGTCTTTTTATTGTTTAAAATTTTATTTAGACTCATATAATTGATTGGAAATTATTGAGTTTTAAATAGGGATCCATTTATGACCTATTTATTAAAGGACAAATTATATTCTAAGACACTATTTTCAAATTAATTAGCAAAAAACACACTATTGCTCCTAAGACACTCACAGATTAGTTTTATTACCATATTGTCCCTGGTTAATTTTAGGTTAATTTCTCCCCTAAAATCCTTCAGTCTCGCCGTCTCTCTCTGTCTCGCTCCCTCTCTCTGTCTCGCTCTGTCTCTCTTCTCCGTTGCAATCTTCTCTAAATTTTGGTATGGTTTACTTCACTCTTTTCTCGCTCTCTCTGTCTTCCTCTTACTTCT
>OVAU01000281.1:10792-23157 GCA_900406315.1 Biscutella laevigata subsp. laevigata | reverse complement strand
CCTCAAATTTGAGGTATTGCCTTTGGAGATGCTCTTAGACCTAGACTTAACCCGAAGATCAAATGGGTAAACAGATATTATACTATTTTTATAATAACAATAATAGCATTTATAATAAATATATATATATATATAATAGTTGTGGTTACAATTTACATATGATTTATTTCTTAAATTACTAAAAATTAGAACAAAATCTGCGTTAGTATTTACACATAAAAAATAGGGTTGGACAAAAAATTTGAATCTCAATTAATATGATTTTGAATCCGTACAGAAAAATATCAATTTGGACTCAAATTAAACATGAAAACGCTTGAATAGATTTTACATGTGAGTTATTTTTTGTCTAACTAAAATCCAAACCGAACTCGAGATATGAATTAATACCCCAAAAATCTGCAACTAACCATGAATATTCAATATTTTTTATTATTTAAAAACATTTGATATATTTATTATTATTAATAATTTTCTGATATTTAATATACATTTTAATTTTTGAGTCTCTATGTTTATTTTGTATTTTTGTGATAGTTTTAGTTAAAAAAGTTTAATTATTCAAATTTACTAGTATTTGAATCGAGTTCAGAAAGATCTGAAAATATTTTTGTACCCTAGTACTCAACCAACCCTAAAATAATACAAATTAAATCTATACGTAAAAATACAATAATCTAAATAGATATGAATCGAATCAAACACCTACGCATCTATTTCCCAATATGTAGTTTTAAGAAACATGTTCAAATTAAGTTTCTTTTGTCAATTTCCTTCTACGATGGAATTTCAATAAACATGTTAAAATGTATATATATATATACTCAGGATATAATCATACACATATATATATATATATATTAATAGATGTAATAAATATATTTAGATAGAAAGAAATTCGATCACATGCCATTAATGGACGTAAGTGGAGCTTGATAGTAACGTATAAGCATGACGTCTGAGAGGATCTTACGTACTTTCTCTTAACACAAATACAAACATAATCTTTCTCTTCTAAATTTCTTATAAGGTAACATTTTGGACCTATCTAGGTCCTCTTTTGCTCTGTCTCTCTATTTTTGCCACATTTATACACATTAAATTAGCTTAAATTCGTGGATCGGTCCCAAATTTTTCAATGATTCGTCAAATTTTTCCTTTCTTTTTGATAAGCATTGTGGTCCAATAAGACAAACGAATAGGGTCCAATTTAAGGCAAGCGTACGTGGTATATCGCATGTTCACTATCACTTTGAGCCGCATGCAAGTTAAATTATACATGTCAATACTGTCAAATGAAAAACACGAACCTCTCTCCGACGGCGATGCTTTTGGCGATCTAGGGTTTGTCTTCTTCTCTTCCGTTGGTTGGCCCCTCGCCGCCGACGAGCTCTCCTTTCCCCCTCCCTTTTCCTTTCTCTCTTCTTTCTACTTCCTTTCTTTTTCCTTCGTCGCTTTCACAGCTATGTCTTCTGGAGAGTCGGGTCGAGATGCTCCTCCTCCGGATCTGCTGGCTGTCTGTTCTCGTCCGTTAGGCTTTGTCCCTCTACAGTCCTCAACTCCACCTTGCTCCGAGGTTCCTCCAGTTTCGCCTCAGAAATCCTTTGCTCAGGTTGTTGGTGCCCCGTCTATCCGTAATCTGAAGCGGGTCTCCTTCCCCTCTTCTGACGGTGGGGATAACCCAACAGTTTCAGCTCCGCCGTCTGTGGTACTGCAACCGTCGGAGGTCTGGAAGGATCATCTAGTTGCTAATTTTCACGGCTCCCCTCCTTCACCAGCAAAGGTATTCGCGGATCTGAATCCGATTTGGGGACGTTTGGGTCGCATTGCAGTCAAAAGATACTCGAGTCAGGCTTATCTTATCTTCATCCCCTCTCCGGAAACCCGAGCTTGGGCTCTTGAGGTCGCTTTCTGGCACTCTGGTAGTTGCGCTTTTACTCTCTCTTCGTGGAAGGCTTCCGTCTCTAGCTCCCCTTCGAAGCTCGAATTTGCTCCCCTCTGGGTTATTCTGCGTAATGTTCCTTATCAGCTTTTCTCTGTTGAAGGAATTAGTGCTGTTGCATCTGGGCTCGGCGACCCTCTGTATACTGAGCACTCTAAAATTACTCCTAATGCTGCTGGAATCGTTAAGGTGAAGGTTGTCTTAAAGTTGGATGGCTCCTTTCCTAAGGCTGTTCGAGTCAAAGATCGCTTTGGGAATTCTGTGTTAGTCACAGCTGAGTATCCTCATATCCCCAACAAGTGTCCTTTGTGCTCTGAATTTGGTCACCTACCTCTGAGGTGCCCTAGTACAATCCGCAAAGTTGTTCCTCCCTCGGCTCATGTTGGTCCAAAGGCTCCATTACCAGAGGTCCCTGCTTTTGAGTCGGTAGCGGATGTTCAACTAAGATCTGCTCGTGGTCTAGTGGGTGAAACTAGTTTCTCGCCAGTGGTCCAAAAGAAAAGGTCCCGCTCTTCGAGGAAAGGATCATCTTCTACCTCACCAACTTCTAGGCCTTCAAGCCCTCTCCCCTTAATCGCAAGGTCTGCTAGTCTCCCTTCGGGTACTAAAACAACGCTTGATTCCTGTCCCATTCGGATGTTCGAAGCGGTGGACAGAGCTATTGTTCCTTTCGCAGTCCCGGAAAGGATTTTGTCCAACAGGGATGATCCCTCTGTGGGATCTTCTTTCTGGCGGGAAGAAGATGCAGTTATTACTGAGGCTCAGCGTGTTTTACGAACACGTTCAAAGTCCCTTACCCATGTTTCGCCTTCTCGTGCTGTTCCTGCTACAACAGATTCTCATGTGCCACCAAATTCTAGAAAGCAGGCGCGACGTCAGATCCGGCTTATGGTATCTAATCGTTTGGGTGGTTATAGTAGCGAAGGATATTCTTGCTCTTTGTCGAAGGAAGTTGTGGATACGGCTGCCAACTACCCTTCTGTGAAACCTCGGGGTCGGTCTTTGTCGAGACCTCCCTCCATTCCCTCTGTCTAATGCTCACTTTGGTGACCTTTTATCTATATTTATGATATTTTGCTGGAATATTAGAGGCTTAAATGGCCGTAAAAAACGGAGGGCAGTTGCTCACTTGGTGTCTACTAATAAACCTCTCTTAGGAGGACTTTTGGAAACTAGGGTGCAAGAGAATTGTGTCGCCAATGTTCTCACTAGTTTCGTACCGGGTTGGAGGTTTGATTCTAATCACTCTGCCTCGGCGAATAATGGTCGAATTATCATCTTTTGGAGCCCTGCTGTTTCAGTGATTACTTACATCAAAACTGATCAGTGTTTAGTTTGTGGGCTGTTTATCCCTTCTACCGGAGTATCTTGTACGGTTGCGTTTGTATACGCTAGGAACTCGGAGCAAGAGAGGAGAGGGTTGTGGTCTACTCTTGATTCTGTGGCTTCCTTAAATCCGGTTCGCTCTTCCCCTTTTCTAGTCTTGGGAGACTTCAATCAAGTTTTGGCTATCAATGAGATGTACTCTACGGTCCCCCACCCTATCTCTCACTCAGCTATGCTGGACTTTCAACAGTGTGTTGATATTTGTGAGTTGCATGATTTGCCCATGCGTGGGTGTTTTTATACTTGGACTAATAAACAGACAGCAAATCCTATTGCAAGGAAATTGGATCGGGTTATGGCTAATGATACTTGGGCGGATTCTTTTCCTGACTCTCAAGCGGTTTTCGAAATCCCTGGTGTTTCTGATCATTGTTTGTCTCTAGTTTCTCTGTCCCCGGTCGCTTCGTCAAGGAAACCTCCTTTTAAGTACTTCAGCTTTTTCGCTTCTCATCCTAGCTACTCAGAAAGGTTAAAAGATGCGTGGGAGGACGTCCTTCCACTAGGCAACCCGTTGGAAATACTTTATAAAAGGTTAAAGTCAGCTAAAGGAATGTGCAAGGTTTTGAACTCTAATCATTTCAACGATATTCAGAAGCGTACTAAGACGGCTTATGACATATTGGTTGTGGCTCAAGGTACAGTAATGTCGAATCCTTCACGGTTAGCCTTTGAAGAAGAGAAGGATGCTCACTCAAACTGGGATTATTGGTCTCGGGTTGAGGAAACCTTCTTCAGACAAAAATCTCGTGTTCGTTGGCTGAAGGAGGGCGATGCGAATACACGGTATTTTCATAAAGTAGTTAAAGCCAATTTGTACTCCAACGTCGTTCATTACCTTAGAGATGATGCTGGAAACAAAGTGTATAGTACGGGTGATATTAAGAGCATGGTTAAAGGCTTCTACTTCAGGCTACTTGGCGAAAGAAATAGAGAAGTGGTTCCATTATCAGTGGGGAGTATTAGGGCAATTCATGATTTCAGATGTGGCCCCCGTTTAGCAGCTCAACTCATAAAGATTCCGACAACAGTTGAGATTATTGAGGCGATAAAATCTTTACCGAGAAATAAAGCTCCCGGTCCCGATGGCTTCTCGGTGGAGTTCTTTATCGATTCGTGGGAAATAGTCGGGGAAGATCTTGTAGCTGCGGTAAGAGGCTTCTTCTCGGGGTCGACGAATCTTCGGCAAGCAAATAGTACGATCATTGCCTTGATCCCCAAGCAGTCGGGAGCAGATAAGTTAACGGACTTCAGGCCAATCTCTTGTTGCAACACAGTTTACAAGGTCATTTCTCATCTTATTGCAGCAAGGGTAAAGCTCTTTCTAAGCAAGGTAGTCCAGGTCAATCAGGTTGGGTTTGTTCCAGGAAGGTTGCTATGCGAGAACATTCTTTTAGCTTCTGAGCTAGTGGTGGATTTTCACAAGTCTGGTCCGCTCTCTAGGGGATGTTTACAAGTTGACTTGACGAAAGCTTATGACAACATTCACTGGAAATTCGTGCTTAATATCCTTGCTGCTTTCGATCTCCCTGATACTTTTGTCGGTTGGATTAGGGAATGTATTTCATCTCCAACTTATTCTATTGCTCTCAATGGGGAGTTGGTAGGGTTCTTCCCAGGGAAAAAAGGACTTCGACAAGGAGATCCAATGTCATCTGCTCTATTCGTTTTAGCTATGGATATTCTCTCAAAGCAGCTTGACCGTGCAGCCCGTGCGAATATATTCTCTTGTCATCCAAAAGGTATCTCTCCACTCGTGACTCATCTAAGCTTTGCAGACGATTTGCTAATCTTCTTTGATGGGAAGGATGAATCGTTAACTGGAATTTTAGAGGTGTTAGACGGGTTCTATCACGCCTCTGGTCTTCATCTTAACCTTTGCAAATCCAACCTCTTCTTAGACGGAAATAATACACTACATGCAAGTGTCTTGGCTGCTCGACTTGGTATTCAGCAAGGGTCCTTACCTGTTCGCTATTTGGGCCTTCCTCTACTACCACACAAGATGACTACTGCCGATTATCAACCTTTGTTGGATAGGATCAGAAAACGGGTCTCTTCTTGGCTGGTAAAGAATTTGTCGTTTGCAGGAAGATTACAATTAATACGGTCGGTGATTCACGGTCTAGTCACCTTTTGGGTAACTGCCTTCCCTTTGCCGCGAGCCTGCTTATTGGAGATTGAACGTATATGTGCAGCGTACTTATGGAAAGCCACTCTTGGATCGGCCATAGGGGCAAAAGTGGCGTGGGCTTCGGTCTGTACGCCTAAAGAAAATGGTGGCCTAGGTTTAAAGAGACTGCAGGAATGGAATAGAATTTTCTCCCTTAAGTTAATATGGCTTCTGTTTACTAAAGCTGGATCTTTATGGGTGGCGTGGACTAAAGAAAATCTGGTTAAGGGCAAAGTATTCTGGGACTTACCAGAAATAGGAGCTGGAGGAAGTTGGATTTGGAAGAGTATCCTTAAAGCTCGAGCCCTTGCTAGACCCTTTTTGTTTGCCCGGATAGGAGATGGTCGCTCGGCATTGTTTTGGCACGATGATTGGACGGGGTTAGGACCATTGTTGGAAATTGTAGGAGCTAATGGTCCTCGAGTTTCGGGGATTCGGCGTCAGTGCACGGTCTTTCAGGCTTCTCTAATTCAGAGTTGGAGAACTCCTGATCGTCGTAATCCTATTTGCAGGTTATTGAAACAATGCATTCCAGAGTTTCCTCTTTTGGTTCAGGGTCGTAATGATGAGTACCAATGGCGGAACTCCACGAACGCGCCTCCAGGTAGTTTTTCCTCAACTCTCACTTGGAAGAAGTTACATCCATTTACGGTCAAGGTGCCTTGGTTCAAGACTGTGTGGTTCAGTTCTCATATTCCGAAGCATGCTTTCATTATGTGGATATTATTGCGAGACCGATTAGCAACAAAAGATAGGTTGGTGCGATGGGGATTGCAGGTTTCTCCCACCTGTCTTTTTTGCAACAACGAAATTGAGACGGTCGATCATCTCTTCTTCATATGTGGGTTATCTAAGGGAGTTTGGCTCTCCTTCTTTCACCATGACATATTCTCCGCTCCGGACAATGTGAACTCAGCGGTCTTGTGGGTGCGTTCCTCAGCCTTTTCGGGGAGACTCAAGGAGATTTGCAGCCTAATTCTCCACGCTGCGGTTTACGAACTTTGGGCAGAGAGAAATGCTCGGCTTCACCAAGCTCCACACCGACTTCCCACTGTTTTGATCAAGTCCATTACTTCCCTCATTCGCAGCAAACTGTTATCGATGGATAAGGCTATCACTGCCTCACCCTCTTCCTCTTCATCCAGCGAAAGTTACTTATCTACTTGGTTCAGGTACATTCAGTATCGTTGACGGTTTCGAGTGAGACGATCTTTTATTTCATACTACTTGTGAGTTACTTGTTGGACTAGTTTCCTTCTTCTCTTCTGTTCGTTGTGTTTCCACTTTTCTCTATTTGACAGCTTTGCTTCTATGTTTGGTGTTGTACTCTAAACAGTATCCATTTTGGGGTAAGAGATAAATAAAGGGAACGTATAATTTAAAAAAAAAAAAAAAAAAAAAAAAAATTATACATGTCCAACCCTTAGCCATATATGTATATCTATACATTTGTCAACGACTATATATATATATGGGCAAAAAGAGTTTGAATCAAAAGTCCAAACCAAACCTGAAAAATGTTAGTTAGAGCTCGAATTAAAATATAAAAATATTTTAACTAAGAAATTTTATATTCAGGTAAAACCCGAATCAATTCTTAAATTTAGAATATTACCTAGATATCCGAATTTAAACCTTATAAGATTTAGTATTTTTTATTATTTATAAAACATTTAACATATTTTAGATATGTAATATTAAATTTTCATTTAATAGATTTTTAAAGTTTTATTTTATTGTATTTTTGTGGTATTTTTAATGAACATATTTTATTTTGTGGGTTTATTAGTATCTCAAATTTTTTTAAAAGTTTTTATGTTAAAAATTCTCAAACCCGACTGAAACATAAAATAACCGAAATAAATCATATAAGTATGAATTAAAATATATGTAATATTTAGTTTAGTGGAAATAATATCTTTGAGTTGATGACTTTATTTTATCAAAAAATGTTTGTTTTGTATGATTAGGTCTAGAGAATGTTTTTATGTAATTAAATGTCAAAATCTAATGCATGATTAAATTTTGGTGAGTTCAATAAAAGATATTCCATGATGGTCCAAGGATAAGTACTAACTAAATGAATTAAATTGGTTACAGATTAAAAGCTATAGTGGAATAAATGAACGAAGGAAGTTACATCTTTATCATAAAGCTGGAGTGCTTCGGTGTTTGATTGAACAACGAAGATAAGGAGACAGTCTAGTGTGGTCAATGGTCAATGTCAACTTTCTTCTTTTACATTTTTCTCTTTCTAAGTTTCAAAATATAATTACAGTTATTGGGCCTTAATTTGAAACCCACATTGAGGCCCAGATGTGAGCTATAAACAAATCCCAACCGACAATGTTAATCGGGTTGAATCAGTTAAAGAAATTAATAGGAATTTTTTACATATTTTTTTTTTTTAAAATGTACATCTTAATTAAATTAAATTTTCTATTTATTTGAGATTATATTAAACAAAATCTTTAAATAGATAGAACGATACAAATCGATAATCTATGACTAAAACGAAAGCTAAATAGAAGTACGCAAAACCCATAAAGGAAGCAACTAAACCGATACATACAAATCATCCTCGAAAATTAGGTAGGAACACATAGAACAATCAAATATAACCGAGCAGGAGAGCTTTTTTTCAGAAAATTAACTTAAAACTCCATTATAAAATAATAAATAAGTGTACAAAAAATAAATAAGTAAGTTTTTTTTTTAATGCAGATTTCATTTGATTTCTTATTTAACGTTATCTATATAACAATATCTTCTCGTACACTAAGTTTATGACAGCTCAAGACTCAAGTACGGCAATGGTATTGTTTATAAATTACTATAAATCATATGATTATAAATTATCATGATTTGCACGAAATATACGAAGAAAAGTCTAACCTGATAATAATATCGTTCAGAATATCATACTCGTGAATATATACAAGTATACACACACACATACAAGAAAATATATCGCATTCATCATACTGCATTAATATATTTTAAGAAAAAAAGATATCAGCAATCATTACATTAAATTATAGTTTGATAAAACAACTCGATTAATTTAACAGTTTACCAAAAAAAAAAAAAAAACAACTCGATTATCAAATGTTTTTAATTTAGTGATTATCATCACTTGACAATACTAATTATTAGGTTGGGTTTCAATTTTCTCGTGTGAACATTTGGTTCTATTAGTATCTTTTACGAAAGTTTGAACTATTAAATCGACTCATTATAATCGATATAAGTCAAGGAAAAAACTATACCTAAAAGAGAAAAAGGAAAAACACCCAAAATTAAATCCAAACTCAGTTTTAAATTCAGTATTGAATTTGAACCTTTTCACGACTCGTTGGCTTATTCTTTGTTGCAAAGTCCACAAAATACAATATTTGTCTCACAATTTAAAACAATTATTCCTGATAAATTAAGCTTATAGTGACAGCTCAAGCTTAGTGACATTGATATTCTCCCTTATTAAATAGAATAATACGTATACAAGCTACAATTCTGATTAGCACGAAATGTATGAAGAAAAGTCTTACCATATCACCAAAGTTATATTTAATTACTCGTAATTAAATCTATATATTACCAAATTTCTATTTATAATCTTACAAGTCAAAACGAAATTTATAAGATCAATCAACTANATCTATATATTACCAAATTTCTATTTATAATCTTACAAGTCATAACGAAATTAAGATCGATCAACTACAATGGAGAACGATTCTTCATGCAAGAAAAACAAACCACCATCGTGTGGAACACTCGTAACCATCCTCAGCCTCGACGGAGGCGGAGTCAGAGGAATCATCGCCGGAGTTATCCTTGCTTATCTCGAAAAACAACTTCAGGTTTTAAATCGAACTAGTAATCAAAATTTCTAGTTAATTTTGTGTAGAACTTGTTAGATATCTTATGTTTTTGTTTCAATTTTTGTTGGTATGTACATAGGAACTTGATGGAGAAGATGTGAGACTAGCTGATTACTTCGATGTTGTAGCCGGAACTAGCACCGGTGGTCTTATGACGGCGATGTTAACCGTACCAGATGAGACTGGTCGACCTCGTTTTGCGGCCAAGGATATTGTTCCGTTTTACCTTGAACATTCTCCCAAAATATTTCCACAGGCAGAGTAAGCATATATTTAGTATTATAAATATATATACACACAATTTACAAATTTACAATAGTTAGTTCTTGAAAGTAGAAAATATATGCTCGTATTTTCGTAACTTCTATGAAAAAATGAATATGTTTGTTCTTAATTATAGAACAAGTGGGCACTATAAAGTGTTTGGTGTCCTATTTTATATTAGGTTTGGGCGTTCATTTTTCGAGTTTAGTTCTATTCTTATTCGATTTAGTTATTTAGGTTTAAGATTTTAGCAAATGTTTGAATATTTTAACATTTTTCGGTTTGATTTGGTTTCAATTATTTTTTATATAAATGAAGATGAACCTTTCTTAACCGTTTTTTAGTTTTGATCGATTACTTTTATCCAACTACTCGAGAATGTCCGAAAATAATCTAAGACATCTAGGAAAAAAGTAAAATATTTACTAATTGAGAGAAATCTTAGTTTATTTGTAATAAATGTAATTAATGCTTTTTTAATTTAATTTTATTTCTGGTATCTAGGACCAATTATGTTCTCAGTTAGTACCAATTCGATTCGGATTCTTCGGTTATAGAATTTTAATAGCCGTTCAGTTATTTCATTAATTTATATTCGATTTGATACATTTTATTTTTCGGATAAGTTCGATTTGATTACACCAAAACGGAATAATTTGTCGAGCCCTACTTCAATCTATGGACATTTTCATTTTTGTTTTAGTTCTAAATGAAAATGTCAATATATACTATAAAATTATACGTTCCAATTAAAAAGACATTCTAGTGAAAAATGCAGTGGCTTGTTTGCTCTATTACCGAAGCTTCCAAAGCTTTTATCTGGTCCAAAATACGACGGAAAGTATCTACGAACTCTTCTAAGTAAACTTCTTGGAGACAAGAGACTCAATCAGACACTTACAAACATTGTTATACCTACCTTCGACATCAAGAAACTTCAACCCACTATCTTCTCCTCCTACCAGGTTAATCTCTCTCCTTCTCTAGACTGAACTCTAAGTTCTGCTTGTTCAATCTTGATCCATTTGTTGATTGTTTTGTTGTTGTTTGAAGGCATTGGTTGACCCTAGCTTGAACGTCAAGGTATCAGATATATGTATTNTCCTCCTACCAGGTTAATCTCTCTCCTTCTCTAGACTGAACTCTAAGTTCTTGTTCAATCTTGATCCATTAGTTGTTGATTGTTTTGTTGTTGTTTGAAGGCATTGGTTGACCCTAGCTTGAACGTCAAGGTATCAGATATATGTATTGGCACATCAGCTGCTCCTACTTTCTTTCCTCCTCATTACTTTAGCAACCAAGATAGTCAAGGCAAAACGACTGAGTTTAACCTCGTTGATGGTGCTGTCACTGCTAATAACCCGGTATAACACCATTTACTCAAATACTAGCTAGGGCTTGGATTCGGTTCAGTTTTGGTCAAAATGAGTTAGTTTTTTCGGTT
Organism: Biscutella laevigata subsp. laevigata; assembly: GCA_900406315.1. Lineage (NCBI taxonomy): Eukaryota > Viridiplantae > Streptophyta > Magnoliopsida > Brassicales > Brassicaceae > Biscutella > Biscutella laevigata. The sequence goes on along the minus strand of OVAU01000281.1, from coordinate 12,067 downwards.
ATTGGCTAATTCNACTGCTAATAACCCGGTATAACACCATTTACTCAAATACTAGGGCTTGGATTCGGTTCAGTTTTGGTCAAAACGAGTTCGTTTTTTTCGGTTATTGGCTAATTCAGGTAATGAAAAAGGTTATCAAATTGAACCGATTAAAATTTCAGTTTGTTTTGTATTTGGTTATATGGTAATCGAAAATTTATCGAAATTAACCGAATTTTCAGTCGAATATTTTTGGATCGATTCAAATAATTCAAATAACTTTGGTTTAATTGGTTCACATATTTTTGATTAATTCATGTTATTTGGTTTATTTTCAAAATTTGTTTTAATTTTGACTTTTATTAAAAAAAAAAAAACAAAATTTGATTGCATGATCGGTTCGATTTGAATCGATGACCGAACATATATCAATTTTTCTTCTCATCATTAGCTATTCAAACCGACAACCGAAGATTTCGATTCGGTTTGGTTCAGTTTTGCAAGAGAACAAAAGAAATTGAAAAACCCTTGTTTCAGCTATTAAATTTAAAGTTTAATTTTTTCTTTCGAAACACAAACTTATTCAGTTGTCTTCTGTACGTGTTACAGACATTGGTGGCTATGACTGCAGTGACTAAGCAGATTGTGAAGAACAATCCTGATATGGGTCATATGGAGCCGTTAGGTTACAACAAGTTTCTCGTTATATCGATAGGAACAGGATCAGCTAAAAACGAAGAGAAGTATAATGCCAAAAAGTCAGCAAAATGGGGAATCATAACTTGGCTATATGACGATGGTTCTACTCCAATATTAGACATAACCATTGAATCAAGCCGCGACATTGTTCATTTCCATAGTTCTGTTGTGTTCAAAGCTCTTCAATCTGAGGACAAGTATCTCAGAATCGACGTAAGACCTTTACATGAATATCGTTTAATTAGCGCCATTAATTAGGCCTGTGATTTCTAACCGAACCTAACATATATTTTTCGATTTTAGGTTTGATTTCGGTTTGCATCAACTAACCGAATGGAATAGTATATATTTATAAATTTAATTTGGTTAACCGATTTCTATTTCTACAAAGAAAACTAAATTTACCGAAATTAAACCGAAATTACATGAATCGAATAAACAAAAATTATCCGAGGAGGTTTAAAAAACCCCAAAAGGTTTTTAATATTTTTTTATAACCGAATTTACCGAAAACTAAATTGAACCAAAAGGTTTTCTATTTNAGGTTTTCTATTTCGGCTAATTTTGGCGAAATTTTAGAAAATCGAATTAACCGAA
>OVAU01000281.1:0-10787 GCA_900406315.1 Biscutella laevigata subsp. laevigata | reverse complement strand
AACTATCCAAACGGAATCGAACTAACTGAATGAACCAAAATCGCAAGGCTAAGCGCCATATTTTGTGTGAGTTCTAATTGCAGGATGATACATTGGAAGGAGATGCAAGTAGTATGGATCTAGCAACAAAGTCTAACTTAGAGAATCTTGTGAAGATTGGAGAGAAGATGTTGACAAACAGAGTCGTACATATGAACATCGATACTGGTGTTTATGAACCTGTTCCTGAAAATATTACCAATGATCAACAACTTAAGAGGTAATATATCTTAATAAGTTTCAAATTTTGTTAATGAGTTTCTTGAATTCCAAGTAATCTAATTCTTCAATATATATATTACTGTTTAGGTTTGCGAAAATCCTCTCGGATGAAAGGAAATTAAGGAGATTGAGAAGCGATACAATGATTAAAGATTCATCAAACTGATTAAAAGAGATCAAATATCAAGAACTACACAACTCGTGTTATTGTCTGAAATAATTTGTATATGATGATATTGACCTTGAATTGCAATCGTTTCTGGTTTTTGTTTCTAAGAGATGATTTTTCTCTAACATAATTTTTTCCATTTGCTATTTTTAGCTATATTTTATATATATATATAAGACACACAAAAATCATTCTACATCCAACTCTACAGATCATTTATATTCTTTGAATAATATATACTCTATAGCTTTTTGTCAATATTTATATTAGTTTATACTATAATCAATATTTTGATTTAATTTATTAGGTTACAATTATAAATCATTTGTTACTATTTGCTTAAATTTATAATGTTTAATTCTTATTTAGTATTTTATAATTCTCTTAGTTATTATGTGTAACATTAATAAATTTTATATATTTATTTTATTAACATAAAAAATAAAATTAGATATTAATAAAAATACTAAAAAAGTAGAAACCAAATCTCTATTCAAGTTTTTATAAAAACTAAAATCTATGACAAAATCAAAAACTAAATTATGAAAATCTATAATTTAAAAATTAAATCCAAAAACCAAAATCTTAAAAGTACTCAAACATTGAGGGTTATTGTTTGGCAAATTCTTTTTTAGATTTGTTTTCCCATTTTCTGATACCATTATTTTCGGTATTATATAAAAATATAAGATATATAAATACAGTAACTACTTTTCTATATTTCATATTTGCTTTCCCTAAAAATTGCCATATATGTGAAATGTCAAACATGAGTTTTCGTATGCATTTTAATGTTGTATGGTAACATGCTAACGTATAAGATATCATCATGTTATGTCTTTGTAGAATTTACACGTGTTACCAATCTTAAAAAAGTAGAAACCTATTCTAAATTAGTATTTGTTTGTGACAAGTTACTGTGATTTTTCATTTTAGAAAAAAAATTATGAACATAAATTTTCACATGAATATGATACATGTTTTTTCTTCTTGCAATGAAATTAACATTTTTTCAATGATTCAATATTGTTGAGTTATGTGGAGAAAATATATTTCTATTTGGATCACACTATATAAAAAAATTTCTATCCACATTTAAAAATTCGGTAAAATGAAACACCAAAGTAGACAACTATATTTTTCACTAAATTTATATTTATTTAATTTTACTTTTGGTATACTATTTTAATTTATTTTATAATTTTGATGATTTTAAGAGGAGTCGTGGGGTTCTAGTCACAACGCACTAATAAAATTGTTTAGAGTGTCTAGATAAATGTTAAAACCAGCACAATTGTGTTGGTTCAAGTATGTAATTCAAAACTAGACAACGTTCCTGTCTAAATTAATAATATTCTAAAATAGATGTATGTTTGATCTCATCGGTTATAATTCATATAGAAATAGACCATTTTCCCGGTATTTTTTTGTGTGAATATTCATTTAAACAAAAATTATCAACATAAAATTTTACATGAATATGTACATGTCTTTTCTTCTTGCAATGAATTTACCATTTTATGTAAGCTTTCAATTTTTATCGAGTTGTGTGGACAAAATGTATTCGATCTTAACATTATCCAAAAAATTCTATCCACATTTAAAAATTTGGTAATGAAGCACCAAAGTAGACAACTATATTTGACTAAATTTTAATTGATTTTATAATTTTGTCAAACTTGATAATTTCAAGATGATGTTTAGTGTTGATAAAAAATGAGGTCACTAAGTAAAAGTTCAAGCAAAGGAAACTAAATACGTGAAGAATTGCATAAGAGATGTTAAAAGCTAAGATAATATTGAATATATGATTACAATAATATTTTGTTTAATTAACACGAAACCCTTTGACGGATATAAACATTATCTTAAAATTGGACTATATATGGATATATTTTGTACTACTTGTCACGGCATAAATAAAAAAAATAAAATACTGTAAATCGATTTATCTTCCTAAAAATCATTTTAAAATATAAGGAGATAAAGATTAGTATTATAGATCTTGTAGAAATAAAAGAATCCCAAAAAATTGGTCCTAATTTAGAGTTCATGTATGGCTAAATTTTCTGTTTTGAGGAAATATAGTTGTCATCTAGACGACTTGTTCTTCTTTTTGTCTTCTTTGATACAGATGTGTGTAACATGACATGATATAAAAGTAAGGACATAAGTGTGATGAACACGACATCCGAATCAAGAAATCTCTCCACTATATTCATTTGAAAATCTAATTCACTAGTGTGATGTGTGTGCCAAAGAGTTAGATGTTTGGGTAGAATCTATTTGGATTTTGGATTTTTAGAGTGTTTTAAAGATTGGTTCAGTTATTTTTTCGGTATGGGTTCTATTCAAAATTTTGAAGATTTGGTTCGAATTCGGTTACCTGAAAATATATAAAAAAATATGAAAACTTCAATACTAAACAATGACAAATATATTAAGTATTAAAAATAATAATGAATATTTAAATTCTTCTAATAAATAAACATAAAATGAAAATATAACATTAAAATTATATTAAGTATCTAAAATTTTAATATTCAATGTTTAAAATGTATCAATATTTAAAATACTAATAAGTACTGAATATTTAAAATTAGGTCTATGTCTTCATGAATACTCATTTTTCAATTCGGTTCGGTTATTCGAATAGTAAAATTTAGAATCCATTTGGGTATTTCTCCTCAATTCCAATTTGATCCAATATCTTTTTCGGTTCAGTTACGGTTCTTCAATTCCGGTTAATTTGTCTAGACATGTGAGTATGATCTCTTTCTTTCTATATATATCTTGGTTTGTGTTTATGTGTAACGGTAGTTAATTCTAAGGGGTTCATCACATTTATCATCATCTCTCTTATCTTGAAAAGAGGAAAAGAGATTAATCACTAACCGAAACATATTTGCTCATAAATAAACACACAATAGTAATAATTAAGTTTTGTCTGTGAAAAGAAGGTTAAAAAGCATGGATGCAAAGAGAAGCAGCTCATCAGAGACATCCTTCGCAGTTGGTCTGAAAAACAGAACAGTCTCTTGTCTTCCTCCTTCGTACGGACAACTTATCACAATCCTTAGCATCGATGGTGGTGGGATCCGTGGGATCATTCCCGGTACTATCTTGGCTTATCTTGAATTACAACTTCAGGTATATGTAGAATCTTGGCTTAAACATTAATCATGGATATTGTACTAATTTGATTCTATGTTTTGTAAATGTTTATAATCAGGAATTGGATGGCGAGGCGGCTAGACTTGTGGATTACTTCGATGTTATCTCCGGGACAAGCACCGGCGGTTTGATAGTAGCGATGTTGACTGCAGAAAAAGAAGACGGCGGAAGTGGTGGCCAAAGTGGCAACCGCAACCGCCCTATGTTTGAAGCCAAAGAAATCGTTCCTTTCTATCTCAAACACTGTCCTAAAATCTTTCCACAACCGCGGTATTGCCTCTTAGAAAACAAACGTTTTAGACGTCAAAATTTATAAAAAATTTAAAGAAACATCAACTTCAAATACGTAGAAAATATATTTTTAGTATGTTTTAGGCGTCTGATTTCATAGTCAAATATATAAAAATATCGGTTCTTTGAAAGATTTTTATTTTTGAAATGTGTAGAGGGATTTGTAGTTGGGGAGAGGTCTTGGTGAGACTTGTAAGAGGGCCAAAGTACAATGGAAGATACCTTCATGACCTAATCAGAAGTTTCTTGGGAGAGAAGAAACTAACTCAAACTTTGACAAACGTTGTTATACCTTGCTTCGATATCAAGAAACTCCAACCAGTTATCTTCTCTTCTTACCAGGTATAGTATACACCAAAGTTATGCAGTCTATATCTATTCGTGCATCAGGCAGTGATTTGACTGTATATCTAGGCGGTGCACAATCGAGCTATCGATGCGAAACTATCAGACATATGTATAAGCACATCGGCTGCACCAACTTATTTCCCGGCTCATCGGTTCACTAACGAAGACAATAAAGGAAATAAACATGAATTCAACCTCATTGACGGTGGTATCGCTGCTAATAACCCGGTAATCTCAAAATTAGGGATGGACGTTTGAGTTTGGTTCGGAACTATTTGAGTTTAAATGATCTATTTGGATTTTTTTTTCTTATGGTTTGATTCGTATCCTTCCGAGTTTGGATCGAGTTTTAAATATGGAAAGTCAAAATTAACTATATAAAGAAAACATAAATTTCTTGTAAAGTAAGATCTACTTAAATCGAAACAAAAATTGATAAATAGTTATTTTGTAAGTTAGGAATTGATAAAGTTTTTATTAATTCCAACAAACAACATCAATTCAGAGGGGTATCAAAACACTTTCGCATCTTTTCGGGTTTGGTTAGGATTCGAGTGTTTTAACCTAAAATACTACAAAAAATACTTGAAAATACTACTAAACCCAAACAAAATTATTCATCAAAAATATCATAAATTAAAATATAAAAATAAGCATGAGAATAAAAAGTTAATTTATATTAAGTATCTGAAAGATAATATTAAAATATTTTAAAATAATAATAAATATATAATATTTAAACTTATGTTCGAATATTTCGATAACTACTTCAGATCTCGATTCGGTTTGGGTTTTATTCGGATCCGATATACCTTACATATACGACCGATTATGGTATTAATTTCATATTTTAATTCGAGTTCCAATTGATATTTTTAGACTTCTGGATAGGATTTTTTGGCCCGCCCTACTCAAAACCCTAATATCTCAACCCCTAGTTTGACAATTATATCGTTCTTGCAATGTTGTTTTCCTCTATTTGTAGACGTTATGTGCCATTGCGGAAGTGACAAAACAGATAATGAAGAAGAATCCAGCAATGGGAGACATAAGTCCATTGGACTATACGAGGTTTGTTGTAATATCGATTGGGACAGGATCAATTAGGAATCAAGAGAAGTACAATGCTGAAATGGCATCAAAATGGGGAATGTTGTGTTGGATCTATGAAAATGGTTCAACTCCGATTCTTGATTGTTACAATGAAGCTATTCATGACATCGTTGATTACCAAAGCTCTGTTGTGTTTCAAGCTCTTCGGTCTGAAAAGAATTATTTACGTATCGATGTAAGTTTCTTCTTCAACTAATGCTAAACAATTGGTTTCTTGTGAAAGTTAGTCTATATGATATTTACTTGCACGAAACACTAATTTCATATATAATTTACAAGTGTCCATTGAAGTGTCAATTATATTTGAGGTAGGCGTATTCGGATAATCGATCAGATATTTGGGTTAATATTTTAGGAACCGAGATATCTTAAAATACAATAAAATATTTGACTAATTTTAAGGAATATTAGTTTAAGTAATAATAGTTATAACTAATATTTTAATAATTTTGTTTAGAGTATGTATGGATACCCATTCGACTCTCGATTCGATACCAGTTCTATTTCAAATCTTCTATTCCAAACCAGCTCGGTTATTTTATTAATTTTTTTCGGTTCAATATCTTCTATTTATAGTAGATTCAGGTTCATTAAAATTATTTTATGTTTATCTTTCGTATTTTGTAATATGGTTTAAATATTTTGGTTTATTAATACATCAAGTGTTTTTTTGTATGCAACGATGAAAATACATAAAATCGAATTAAACCCAAAAGGATTCGAAAATATTTCTATACCTCCAAACCTGGAAGGATCTAAACTGGATCTGATACAGAAAATAAAATAATTCGAATAGATCTTATGAATTTGAACCCACAAATCTAAACCCGAATGGATTGAGATCCGAACTCCTACCCCTAGTGAATTGTCAAATTTATTTGAACAAGTAATCAGAATTCAAATATCTCTTAATATTTCAGGACGATACGTTGAAGGGGGATTTAGGTTCAGTAGACATATCTACAGAGGAAAACATGGAAGGTCTCGTTGAAGTTGGTGAAGCTTTATTGAAGAAGAGAGTTTCTCGTGTCAATCTTGAAACTGGTCATTACGAACCTATCTCTGATCATGTCACTAATGAAGAAGCTCTCCAAAGGTTTGCTAAGGTTCTGTCTGAAGAAAGGAAACTCAGAGAATCAAGATCTCCTAAACTCAAGCTTTGACTTTTCCTTGTACCCAAAAAAAGAATCTGTAAAACTCATTGTTTGTATCTATTTGTGTGATCACTACAGAGATTCACTTGGCTTGTGAGGTGAAATAATATATGAATATGATTCTTACATATCTTGGGAGTTGTGCTTAACAGTTGGTTAGAATCTCAGCTCCATCTTTGGTTATAAGAATTGTATGCTCGAACTGTGCAGAGAGGCTTGCATCTTCAGTTACCACTGTCCAATTATCGTCCCACATTATCGGGTTTCTGCTTCCTATTGTAAGCATTGGTTCTATGGTAAAGGTTTGATTCAAAACCATATGTCCAGCTTCGTTGTTCCCTGTGATGAAGAAACAGTTTAGAAACTAAACGAGTGGACACAAAACCAAATCATTGAGTTTAGGACAAGCTTACGAAAGTGTAGAACAACTGGATCGGCGTGGAAGACACGTCCAACTCCATGGCCAACAAATTGTCTAACAACTCCATATTTATGCTTATCTGCAAGATCACTTCACAAGCACAAGTTTGTTTTCTAATGTCAGGAGTTTTGGTTTTTCGTGTGTGGATGAAGAAGCCATAATTCAAAGAAATCGGTCTCTTACTGAATGATTTTGCCGATTTTCTTGTACTCAACTCCTGGACCACATATTGATATTGCTTTGTCGAGCGACTCTTTTGTCACCTAGAGCACACTCCATTTACAAGCTCATCAAGTTATAACAGAAAAAGACTACAGAAATGGAGCTGGTTAGGTTCAACATTATACCTCGACTAGCTTTTTAGCCTTCTCGTCGACATTTCCACAGAAGAAAGTTGCTGAAGTATCACCATGGTAACCCTGCAGGTCCAACGTAAGTAACTAGGAAACCAAATTTACTCTGACTAGTGAAGGAGAAAGGTTTACATTCAAATAAACTGTGACATCAATGTTGATAATATCTCCATCCTGCCAAAGGAGAACATACATAAGAATTAGCGAGTAAAAGTCGCATTAAGAAAACTGTTTGTATCCCTATGAAAGCCTATAGGCACCTCAAGTGGTCGAGAATCTGGAATTCCATGGCAAATGCATTCATTCACAGATGTGCAAACACTTTTGGGGAAACCTCCATATCCAAGAGGTGAAGGATAAGCTCCATTCTCGATAATCATGTTGTGAACTGCTTCATCGATTTCATCTGTAGTTATACCTGGCTGCCAAATATAACAAATGGTGATTGATAGTGTCTTGCATAAGAGAGTATTAAACTTTCCTCACCTTAACCAAAGTCCCAGCATATTCCCGAACTCTAGCTGCAAGTTTCCCTGAAGCTCTCATGCATTCTATACCTTTCTTGTCATGAATTTCAAGTCCACTTGAGATTCCAGGGAGTTTAAAAGAATCAACATAAGGAGGTTTTGTAATATGGTCCGGGACAGGTCGACGAGGAGATACATTTCCTGGTCTCAGACGTTTTATCTTGCCTTCATCTACATTTCTTTAACCAGCGAGAAGAATGTGAAAATTCAATTAATCTTTAAGTAGACAAAGTCCACATAGTAGCTAAGTTGAAAGAACTAACAAATATTATGATATTGATACCTTCTATTAAACAGAAGATTGGTTAATCCAGAAAAGGTTCTTGATAATTGCATAGAAACATGTCTTCTTCCTGCAAAAGACGTCCCAGATTGAGACAATCACACAATCGATTTCATTCTATTTTCAATAAAAACACTATAATCTACAGCTCGTGATTCAAACTCTCTTAAAAGGGGATAACTAAAACTCTTTATGAACTCATAGAGGAATCAAACAAGAAATCCACTAAACTAACATATTCAATCAATAAAAACTAGTATGAAAAGTAAAGAACCTGAATTGAAACGAAAGAGATGGAGAAGCGGTTGAGTTGAACGAATAGAGCGGCCGCCGAGAAAAGAAGAGATGATTTTGGGTTGGAGAGATTTCGCGCTCGCCATTTGTGGCTTTGACGGCGAGCTTTATCCGGTTCCTAGTCGCTCGTACACTCGACACAATTTTGTTTGTTAACTGAAAAAAAACAAACGAAGCTGTACAATTGAAAAGCTCCATTAATGGGTCTGAACTTAAAACATTCGTGGGCTTTCGATTTTCAAATTAAAAAAAAACATTAAAAATTAATAAGCATTATATTTTTTATGTAGATTTTGATTTTGCTGTTAAAAAAAAATATTTTAATAATACAAATTAATATATCTATTAATAAACACAAACATAAAAATCATTTATTTTTAGTGTTAATAAATTGAATTTAGAAAATGACAATGCTTAATTATTTAAAAATTATGTGTGATAAATTTTATATAAAATTAAAGTATTAGTTATTTTTTAATGTTTGATTGGAGATTTTTTTTGTTGTAAAAGCTGTTAAATAGTTTACTGTTTTTACCTTCTATAAACCAATCAAACACATATTCTTAAATATTTTAGTTTATTAATAAATATTTTAGAGCTAGTTGACATATTTTTCTCTACACTAATACTTTTGGCACTATCCTTTTTGGTTAAGTAGTTTCTTTGTAACTTAACTAATTTTTATTTCATTTCATAGACAATATTGTTTTATATTATGAAAAATATTCAAATGATTACGTAATGACACAAGGAAACCCACCTAATCTAGGAATTTAACTCAATAATAAAATTGAGGATAGTAATGTGTAAAACAAAACCAACATGCATTTTACATTAGGCATCTAAATAAACAAAATAAATAAAAACAAAACCCAACCAACACTCAAAATCTGAAATTTCAACATGTCTTATTTTTTATACACTAATTAATTACATAATACATTAAATTGCCTTAATATAAATAACTTTCCTTGTGGAAAGTTGTGGAGCCATAAAATGAAATATTCAAGTTATGAATTTTATCTCATTTAATGACGTGGCACTGGCTGTATCAAAGTTTGAACTGTCTTGTGTACTTTTTTTTTGTTCAGTTGCAGACTTTGTTGCTCTTCCACAACGGCGCGTGAAAGTCCACGTTCTTTATTTCCGTCATATGGGACCCACCAATAAAATTATTTTCATCCCGGTCCCTCTTCTTTCTCTCTCCTTTCAACCACACCCCAAACAATTTCAATCCTTCACCTACCCCATTATCTCCGCCGCAACCTTCGCAATCACTTTCTTCCTCCCTCGTAAAAGACTCAATCGGCTTCAATTCTCTCCCACCTTTTATCATCTGATCTATCTTTTCCGGTGCTACTTTCAAATGCTCCGTCAAGAACGTCACCAGCTCATCACGCTGCCTCTTCGCCGCCGCTAACTCCGAGCTCAAACTGTTGTTTTCCCGTTTCAGCTTCTCGTTTTCTCCAACCATATTCTCCATCAAGCCCGGATGTGATGACGTTGAGCTCGAACCATGATCATCACCACCAGAATTCGACTCCGACGGTGAACCAACAACAACACATTTCCCAGCCGCTGCAATCACCGATTTCCGCCGCCGTATCTCCGATAACAGATCTTCATATCCTCTCCGGAAATTCTCGTTAGCGAATTCCCATTTATCCGGCACAGTTTTCCGAAATCCCTAAAAAAAAACCTCAGCTTCCGGTTTAACATTTAACCGGTCTTCTCTGAAATCTAATTAGAACCGGTTTATGATAAAACGATTTAAAGAAACTCACATAAGTATTGAGCTGACGAATGAAGCTTGAGAAATTATTATGTTTAAAGTATTGAGGAAGAAGATCTTTTGCAAACTCAGCTGTTTTCCACACGACGAAAGCTGCTCCATCTTCATTCCATGAAACGACGTCGTCTGTGCTATGATCATCTACTAACTGATACGTTTTGCTCAAAAACGGTGCCGGAACAGATCTCTGCGCCACCGTCATCTCCGGCCAAAATAAGAAAAAAAAAACTAAGAAAATCCAAACAGAAAGAGAATTTGGAAATTAAAAAACGGATTCGTGAAGAGAGATTTTAACAACTAAAGAGCAAGAGAGCAGTGAGGAATTCCCAATCCCAGCAATAAAAGCCAGAGAGGAAAACACGAGAACGGAGAAGATCGAAGTTTCGTTTTGTTTCCTCCATTTAAGGAAGTATTTGTTGGAAGAGGAAGATGGAGACGACGACGACGACCATAATTCGCCGGAGCTAATCCTTGAGAAACGAAAATTATGGAGACGACGACTAAAACGTATAGAGATTTATAGATCCAATGTGGGTCCTATCTTTGAAATTGAATGAAAAATGTTTTTTATGTCATAAAAGTCATGCCACTTGTGTGTAATAATATC
>OVAU01000280.1:0-23157 GCA_900406315.1 Biscutella laevigata subsp. laevigata | reverse complement strand
ATAAACTATAAATTTCTTATTTTTTTCTTCCTCATAGATATGTATTTTATAAGTCGGTGCCTTTAATTTTATCGATAATGTATAGAAGTAGCATGATACCTCCCGGGTTCGATTCGTGTCAACTCCTTTTATGTGGAGTTTATAAGGGGAAGTGGACCCCCCTTGTGGTCCACAGCAACCAAAAAAGAGTATTTTATAATTTAAAGAAAGAAAATGTTTTAGATGTTTGGTTCTTACGAAGATGTTTTGGTTGTTTAGTTGTTGTTTCACCTTATTTTCGGGAACATTCTGTTTTCTATCAAATTAATTTTCGGAGTTGATTTAATTGTCATTTTAGTGTCTATATTTCATACATTTTGTGTTTTCACTTTAATTTTTNTTTAATTTTCGGAGTTGTTATTAATCCGTCGATTTAGGTTTTATTCCTCGGATTTGTTTAAAATTGTAATGTGCCTCGTTTCGTTCAATAAAATACTAATTGAAAAAAAAAACAAAAAAAAGTGAACATGAAGTCGTTGGAAGATTTGATTCTTTTGCTTGATTAGAATTTTTTGCTGATTTAGTTAAAAGCAAATAGGGAATGTTTTATAATCAATTTTGGGCAACAAAGGAAATAAAAGATTTTTTTTTCAAACTGGATTTAGATATGTAAATAATCATGGGAAGAAATAAGAGTGACTGTATGGTAGTTGACTTAATTGAAAGAAATTAAGTTGACCATTGTAATCTCACAAATTTGACCCAAAAAAATCTCACAAATTTGAGATTGCATCAAATGAAAAAAAAGGAAATAAATTACAAGGCCTGTTAAAGCAATAGAATGAGGCCCATTGGGCCAGGCATAGCTTTGTTAGTTTGTTTGACGTTTTTATTCCCTTAAAAACAATTTAGATATTTGATTCATTTATCAATCACGACAAAACACATATTCCCAACTAAAATAACGGTAAATATTAAATATAAAAACTAATTTTTCACACAAAAAAATATATATATAAAAACTAATTTTGCGTAATACTAATCACGTATTGATTAAATAAAAGTGTAAAGTAATCACGTGATTAACTTGTATATATAGTTTAGTGATTTGTGCTATTGCGATCATTTGTGTTACCATCCGAGATCGAATCTTCATATTACATATATTTCGACCCAAAAAAATTAATCACGTGATTCTTTTTACAAAACCATGTCGTGCTATTCACTTGTACAACATTATTAGCTCCTCATTTAAATACTCTATTTAAATAAATAATCTCTCCGTTCCTCAATATTTGATGTTTAAGAGTTTTTACGTTGATTAATAAAACATAAAAACATCATTTAGTTTGTCTCGTTTTCATAAAAATACCACTCCCTGTGTTTCATTTTAATTGAAGTTTAAGGTTTATGCACACAAATTAATAAAAGTGGCATAAGATCTATAATAACCCTCATTAATGTTATGTAGGTAAATTAATTAAAAAAATTATTAAGTAAATAAAGGGGTAAAAAGGAGAATTAATGATCAATTTTACATGGGAAACTTAAAACATCACTTAATTTGAAACAAAAAAATCCTCTCTAAACATCATTTAATATGAAACAGAGGGAGTATTAACTTCATCTATTTTAACCAATCAAAAATCATACTGCATAATATTAATAGTTTTTAGTTTAAAATTTTTACATTGAAAATCGAAAACATCATTTAAAATGAAACAAAAATAAAAATCTAAAACATCACATATTGAGGAACCGGAAGAGTATAAGNGAATGGAAGGAATATAAAGTTGTTACAAAGCCACAAGCCTACAAATCTTAATTAATCAATATCATATATTATAGATTGACGAACCGTATAAAATAACCTAATACTATGCACAATTGATGAAAACTAACAATCATCTTTTAAAAGCGTTTACATTCCCGACAATTTGCATGTGGTTCCAATGAAATACAACATAGTTTACTTAAAATTCATTACGTATTATGTGCAATGATTAGTTGTTTGAGGGATTGTTGTTGTGTGCAAATACATGGCACGATCTTTGATTATATCATTTACTTCCTTAAATATACAACTTAGTTGTTGAGTTTTGTAACAACTAATGTGCTTTTTTATTGGTGTAATAATCTAATGCGCCGTATAATTAAATTGATATACGCAATGGTATATTCCTATAATTGTATTTTGTTTGACTAGTTTTCTATGGAATCAAGTTCTATAGGCTGCATATAACTTTGAAATTATGACAAAAATAAATAAATATATTATTCTGGGGTAATCCGAACCAAAATCTGAATAATCCTTGAAGCATGCAAGTTTGTGGGACGTTTGTATATCATGTTGATCATATTATCAGTTTTAAGGATCGAAATCTCTAATATCTTATAGTGAGGATTTCACATCATTCATAAACTTAGAGTCGTTAATCTATAAGTAGTACTCCAAATTTCAAGTGGGGGTTTAGACCCGAACTTTTAAACAAGTTATTATGTTTTGAGATTTAGATCGTCGTCCTTTTCATTCGGCTACTACTGCTAAATTAGGGAAATTTTTTTTATATATTTCTCTTTTCANGTTATTATGTTTTGAGATTTAGATCGTCGTCCTTTTCATTCGACTACTACTGCTAAATTAGGGAAAACAAATTTATATATTTCTCTTTTCGGATATTCGAACTCGAGTCTCCAAATACAATTAAGCACAAAGAAACTACTAGACCACGCAACATTTATATAAGAAAAACTGTTAACCACTATAATATGCTACTAATATAAGTGATTTAAGCTTATGTTCTAATCTAAAGATACGACACTTTAGTTTGGTACCAGCAAAATATCATCAAGAATCATGTAAGAATAAAGCTAACATTGCNATAAGAAAAACTGTTAACCACTATAATATGCTACTAATATAAGTGATTTAAGCTTATGTTCTAATCTAAAGATACGACACTTTAGTTTGGTACCAGCAAAATACCATCAAGAATCATGTAAGAATAAAGCTAACATTGCAGAGCAATATTTTAAACTAAAAGTAACCAACTTCAACAATTTCTTTTAAGAACAAAAAAAGAAGTAAAAATCAACATGACTCGACAAAGACTGACTAAAAATAGATCATGTGTACGTGCGTGCGACCGTGCGTGGTAATGTTGTGAGAAGTAATGGAGAAGATTGCAATCGGAACTTTTAAAGATTGATCAAAGTGAAAGAAGTAAAGCAAAAGCTCTCTCCACTTTCTCTGTTCCCATGGAGAAGCATCGATACTTCATCTTCATATATCTATTGCCACCTAAAAAACTTTTACTTTATTTTAAATTTTATTTTAAGCTTTAATGTGTCCATTCATACGATCCGCATCAATCATACTTTGCTTCTTATTTGGATTTCGAATTTCTCGATTTTTTCCATCTTTCTTTTTCTTTTTATACATAACAAATACTTTCACATATCATCAAATATTTTTTAAAATTGTTTTGAATATTTTGGAATTAATTAAAGTATTTGATAGATCCATAGAAAAAGAGAAAGTTGGTGGTTTGAGTTATTTTTCCTTTGGGATCATCAACCACTTTATCACATTATTCTCAACTTATTATTTTACTTTGCATGGAACGGTTCCTTCTCAATAATAATCTAAGATTTCAAAATTATTTATTTTATAATGGGTATTTTGTTTTAGAAATACAATAAAAATGAACAATCCAATTAATTATAAATAATGACAAATTTAATAATTTGTGATTTTCTTATAATATTACCAATTAGTGTTTTGCAAGTAGTATATATTAGAAAATATTTTCTCGAATCGATATTTGGAAGATATCTTAAATAATATACAACGGATACGAGTCGATCTACTCATAGTAGATTGGTTCTAAGTTGAAAATTCATAGAATTTAATATAGTATCGGAACCCGATCCGAACAATCCAATCTAATATGATCAATTACGGATCTGATCTAAAGTAGTTCATCGATCATTGCCCGAAGTTCTAAAAATTTGTGATCAGAAGAGTCTATCATTTCAAGGGAGCGTATTAAAAAATATTACCTCTCATCGATAATCAAAAAATGTTCTAAATAATATATAGGGAATATAGCTCAATTCATTCGTAATCATTTAGTTTTTGGATTAGAAGCTCATCTAGCTTAACAAAACAATTAAAAATTAAAAACTGTCTTATGAAAAAAAACATGATTGGATCAGATTTTTACAACACACACCAGTTATAACTTATAACACAACATAGTTACAAACTCAAACATGTGAACAATCACAGGCGGTTTTTTTTTTAACTTAAAAACGAAAATCTAAGAAAAAAAAAAAGTAAAAAGCACAAAAAAAAAAAAGGCTTCACATGATGAAACCAGCAAAAGTGGTTTCATACACAGGAAGTTCATCTCCGTACACATTATGATGATTTCCAACTAAATCCAGCTCAAACAAATCCGAACTCGAATCACTTACATTATCATCATCATCATCTTCGTAATCATCGAATCCATTACTCTTAACCAAACTGTTTTCATGATTCTTGTGATAATCTCTCAAAAACTCTCTCGCAATCTCCTCCACTGATCTCCTCCCTCCATCTTCCACATTCTTCTTCACCGATTTTCTAATGTTACCGTTCCTCATATAATCCTCCTCTTCTGATTTCCGGAAGAAGCTCTCGTGTGCGACGACATTGACAGGAGAAAATCTAACGCTTCGTTTGATACGGTCAGATGATTTATCAGAGTTTTTGTTCAGACACGATCTAGAAAAGGAAGTAGCAGAAGAACATGTTGTTGGATGGTAATCATTTGATTTAGAATCTTCAAGACTCTTCTTCCTTGGATAACTCTTAACCGCTGTAGATTGTTTTGAATTGTTGTTAAACAATGAATTTATGAAATTAACGATTCTCCCCGCCGGTGAAGCTGGAGTTTTGGGTTTCTTGTTATCTCCGGAGCTTCTCGTCGATCTTCTAACTCTCGGATTTTCCCAATTATCGTCGTATCTGGAGAAATTAGAGACGTCGGAGGTGTAATCGTACACACGGATGTTTCTGTTCTGATGAAACAGAGCTTTATCCTCTGTTTTTCTTGGTTTTGTCTTAGAAGGACCGAAACATAACGGCCTTGAAGAAGTTATCTTCTTAGCGTGAGTTAATTCGGTGTCTGAAGATGAGAAGATGCTTGAGTTGGAATCTGAGGAAGACGATAATGAGCCAAAGAAACGATCACGGTGAATTTTCCGGTCAGGGACAGAACTAGCATTGATGCTCTGTTTTCTAGTAGTGTTAACAGAGGCGACAAAAGATTGGCTTTTTTGGGTTTTTGGATCGATTGAATTGTAGATATCATCGAGGAGAGTGGATGAGAATGATGGGTTTCTAGATTGGGTTTTGGATTTATGCATGATTTCGAGAAACTAGACAAAACAAAAGGATCAAAGAAGAAGAAGCAGAGACAAAAGAAGAAAGTGGGATTATGTCTCTAACTGTTTTGTTTTTTGTTTTGTTTAGAGAAGAAGAAGACGACGAAATGAAAGAGAAGAGATTGGTTTTTTATATATAGGCGGCGATATCGGCGCGTGTTGTTCACGTATTCAGACCACATGGACCACCACAAGGAGGATTCTTGAAATTGTTTTATTTTATGTATGCAATGTACCTATAATGTTATCGCCAATTAACTGTTTTATTATGTCATTTTCCTCATTTATGTGAAGAAACACATGATTTTCTATTGGATATATCTCTCAATATTTACTAATATCAAGTGGATCTTACAAACAAAAAAATTCAAAAGTTTGATTCAAGTGTGGTTAACTGCTAACAAGCCCAAAGTCTAGAGCATAGCCAAGTAGATATGAGCAATCTAGAAGTTCAGATTCGATGGGTCGAAATACCAGAACTTGATCAAACCCGGTTTATTCGAAATTCACATGTTTAATTGAAAGCTGACCAGACGAAGGTTTCGGATTGTCAAGACAGATCTCAAGGCGTAAGTGTGATTTGGAAAAAAAGGATGTGATTAGTTTATAGAGATTTAAGCAAAAGTCTAAACTCAAATAGCCTACATTGGTTAAGTCGACAAGGACCGGTTAAGGATTTGCACTTGTTTTGCTGTCTTTTTCGGAATCCAAGATTAAACCCGGTTTAATCAACATTCACATGTTTAATTGAAAGCTATCAGACGATGGTTTCGAATTGTCAAGACAGATCTCAAGGCGTACGTGGGATGTGATTAATATATAGAGATTTAAGCAAAAGTTTCTCATAACCCCACATTTGCCTACATTGGTTATGTCGACAAGGACCGGTTAAGGAATTGCAATTGTTTTTGCTGTCTTTTTCAGTCACACATGCTTCTTTCCTTTCTTGTTCCTTGTTTGTTCCTTGTTTCATTAACAATTATGTCTTCTTGTTTCTATTATATTTCTTTGTCACACTTTGCCCAATATCTTCGGATCGTATCTCATCATCACATCTTGTTTCAAAGAACCACCCTCTAAATATTATTGCTAGTTTCGAACATACTTTAAAAACAAATATATAACAATGCAAAAAGAAGAAAACATATACTTTTACACATTCTCCGTCAGATTAGTGTAATCATAAAGAAGAAGAAAACAGTGTTGAAAATGAAGATACTAGTCATTGATAAATAAATGGGAATGATGAAGCTTGTTAGAATGGATACAAAGTATTGAGTTATAGGGATGTGTGAAACTAAAGAGCGACAAAGAAGATGGCACGAGAGAGTGAGTCAGAGATTCAGCTGGTCAGGGAGAGACAATAAAGAACTGACAACACTGTGAAAATTAAGATTCACGCGGTCTGACTCTCGAGGTGTCCTTCGTTTAGTGTTTTCTTTCTCTCCCATGGGTCCCTCGCACGTGCGTTCCTCCTCTCACACGCGCACATACAAGCTTGGTTGGGCCATGTGTCCCCTCTTTCATCCAATCTCACAGATCATCATCATCCTCATCCTCATACGAAACGTCACTAAGACAATAACTGTTGCTTATTTTGGCAGAATCAAGAAATAAACTTACAAGACCAAGAAAAACTGTCCAATGTATGCTAAATTATTGAAATCTGTTGTGCAATATTATGATCACAAGGCGCCAACACACGCTCAGCTCATAAACAACATTCCCCAGTGGGTGGTGGAGATGATTTTATTATCAGAACAGAATTTACTTATTTCGCTCAACTCACACAATCTAAAGACAACTCTCTCAGTAACAAGATAATTCACACGCATTTGTTCTGCTGCATTCATTCAGAATTCAGGCGCTGCACGTCTACAAGCTGGTAAAGATCTCCCCGCCGCTGCTTATTCAATGGAAGGCTTGTCCTAAGATGGTACAAAACCGAGATTCAGCTGGCAGATAATGTGATCGAAAAACAGGAAATGAAGGTGCGCTCTTTATTACCTCCGTTGTTCAAGGATAGAGTAATCAATCTCTGCTATAATAATGTCCTCTTCATGCTCAGTCGTCGCTCGTACTTCTCCAAACTGTCAAATTATTGTTTTTATTATCATCTTTACGAGTTAAGTGTTCAGCTGAAGCTTCACTATCAATCAAGAAACACGGAAAATATTGTAGTACTGACAGGCCCGACGAGTGTAGAGTGGCCCCAAGCAGTGTAGCCAGCTCCTGAATCTCTGGCAGGTGAACATGTCGCCACATATAACTGGAGAGAGCAACACACATAGTTTTATCAACCACTGCACGACTTTGATAGAGTTGATGCAGTAAAACTCCCAAAGAACATAAGAGTTTCTTATATTGATAACTCAAGGAGAAAGGCAGATTTTCCTATTATTTCATCAAGACTTGTATCTCTCTCTGGG
Organism: Biscutella laevigata subsp. laevigata; assembly: GCA_900406315.1. NCBI lineage: Eukaryota > Viridiplantae > Streptophyta > Magnoliopsida > Brassicales > Brassicaceae > Biscutella > Biscutella laevigata. The sequence goes on along the minus strand of OVAU01000280.1, from coordinate 15,316 downwards.
TTATCAATACAAGTATTTAACTTGGTTCATCCTACCTGATTATCCGTAGCCCTGAAATGAGAGAAAACAGATCGAGTGAGTGTAGTGTTTTACCCATGATTAGCCAAGACAAGCAAATTTCGTAAAGAAGTAGATTGTAAATTTTTGTACCTTGCCCTTTGTAGTAGTTCCCAATGCAGCGGTCCAGTTGTCATATTAAAGGCTCCCGGGTAGCACAACAAATGAGCCCCTGAAATTCAATAGAGTGAACATGTGGATGATGTTCTTTAGAACCTAATGGACCCTGAAAGGAGGGGAAGTAAATAGTTCATTTAAAAGAATCACCTCTCGCAGCATAAATCATAGCTAACTCCTGGAACCGGATATCATAGCAGATGCCTATACCAATACGCCCCACATCTGCGCATTAGAGATTTCTCTTTAGTGCTAGAAATAGAGAGGTCACTACTCAAAAAGCTTATTACAATTATTGGTGAACAAGTTCTCTCCTCCATGATCATTCGCAAACACTAGGCCAGCAAGAAATGAATCATTACACAGTTAAGAGATCCCAAATATGATTGGAGGTTTCATTCTCAGCCAATTTTCTTTGGATACCATAACAGTAAGTTTATGTAATATACATAAATTTTAAGGCATAGCCTGGCAAAGATATTTGGCAGAGATAGAAACCTGTGTCAACGATTGTTGGCGTCTCCCCAGCAGTAAGAGTTTTTGATTCCATAAAAGTAATCTTCCCTGGAATGTCTATATCAAATAGATGTATCTGCATGAAGAAGTCCGAATAAATTCAGTACAAACAATCAAGAACAAGATGTTCTGAGAACTTATAATATCAGCATACACGCTCAAGCCTCAAGGCCATATTAGTCCTCAGACTCCCGGAAGAAGAACTTGAGCCAGGACAAAATTAACATCATTTCTTGTTACAGATTAAGTCCATTAGATCCTGACAACTCATCATGAAAATATATACAAATCTTCTAACCTTCGGCGGGGCCTTTAAATCTCAAAAGATAAATCAAAATTTTAGAAATGAGATGAGCATCTTTTAACAGAGATTCTATGGCCTAAAACAGAGAAAAATTCATTGTTTTCTTTTATGAAAATTTGAAACGGAAGTTTAGTCTCAAAAAAAAAAACAAACCTTGCGATGCTTAGCTTTCAGATCCCCATCTGAACCAAAGACACAACAAGTGTTATACAAACGATCCCCAACTCTTTCTGGTATGGAGCCACCAATGATTGTAATCTTGAGACGTTTGGAAACTTCCGAAAGCATTGCAGTTGAAGGAGAAGCATCACCACCTGCATCAATGTCCTCCGCATAAACTGGAAAACTGTCATTGGAATACGGACTGTTCCAAATTTCCTGAAACAAATCCACTGAGGTTAAAGTCCCTTATGACAAGAACACTAGCTTATGCTTCTTTATAGATTTACAGAGTCCATTAACAGAACAATAATTGAACTCGCAAAGAACTGTGACCTAAGATATTCGTAGTATCATTTCAAGTACAAAAAGCCAAAATTGCAGGCGGAAACGATGAAATTCACAATCAAAGAAATTTCAAAATGTAACAAAATCAATTTAATGTGAGTATTGCAGGTTTTAGGGAGCTAAGGAGAAAACTCACGGGTAAGAGAACAAGCTGAGCTCCCTTGGAAGCAGCTTGTTCTATGGCGTTCTTTGCGTGAGAGATGTTCCTAATTTTATCAGCTGTCACAGATAGCTGACACAATCCAATATTGAACTACAATTTCCCAGAGAAAACAAAGATCAATCAAATCACGAAAATGATTGAAAACCGAAGAAAATCGAAAGCAACAAGAAAAACAATAGAGCTAACTTTGGTCAACGGAGGCGCCGGTAGGGGAAGAGCAGAGGGAACTCTAGCTTGTTCGGGTTTGAAAGAGGAAGCCATGGAAGAGATAGGTCTTTTAGCTGAAGTTGACAAAGATGGGGATTTCAGGGTGTGATTAGTGATCGATCTCAGAGATAATTTAGGGAAGAAAAGAGATTCTGTGGAGATGAAGCGAGAAAGAGGATTAGGTTTCAAAAGAAGATTCTTCGAATTGAAGAGTTACGATGAAACTGCTGACTTCATTTCACTTTAGCCCGTGTCGTACCAACTTCAAGCATGTCTTCGATGATGGAGAAGCCTGTTTCGATAGTAACATACAATGTCCGGTACACTGCGGTTTAACCGTATTGACCAGGTTCAATTGAATTGACACGGTTCAGCTAAATCGTACCGGAGTTGATAATGATCCAAAACTCAAAAGCCCAAATGGATAATGATCAAATACAGTATAAAATATTCCAAACCGAATTTCAATTTCACAAAACCGAAAATATCATGTCGCTTCTCGAACACTTGGCAGCTTCTCGAACATCTCTTGATAGTTCTCGAACAATACAGAACTGCTTCAGATAAAAGAGATCAAACCGAGACATTCGCTTTCTACATCTATCCAGAAACTTCCATCTCCATTCTTATTTAAGTAACTCATTTCTTTGGATTAATCAATCCACAGAAGAAAAAGAATCAAGAGTCAGAAAAGCTACACAACAAGTTAACAACAATGGATTTGGGAAGGTTTCCAATATTCTCCATCATCGAAGACATGCTTGAAGTTCCTGAGGAGCACAACGAGAAGGGCCGTAACAATCCATCGAGAGCTTACATGCGCGACGCGAAAGCTATGGCAGCTACACCAGCTGACGTCGTGGAGCATCCAGACGCGTACGCCTTCGTCGTGGATATGCCTGGAATCAAAGGAGACGAGATCAATGTGCAGATCGAGAGCGACAACGTGCTTGTGGTGAGTGGAGAGAGGAAGAGAGAGAACAAGGAGGAAGGAGTGAAGTTTGTGAGGATGGAGAGGAGAATGGGGAAGTTTATGAGGAAGTTTCAGTTGCCTGAGAATGCAGATTTGGAGAAGATCTCTGCTACGTGTAACGACGGTGTGTTGAAGGTGACTGTTCAGAAGCTTCCTCCTCCTGAGCCTAAGAAACCAAAGACAATCCAAGTTCAAGTTGCTTGAAAGAAAATCTTTTCGGTTTCTACTATGCTTGTACTTTTGTTAAGTTTTCTGGCTTTGGCGATATAGCCTTGTGAGATCGTGTGCGTTTGTAAGAATCTCTGTTTTTCTTCGTTAATTGCTAAGAAGTAAGAATCCATGTTAAAGCTCGTGTTACTTCTCGGTCGTATGAAGTTTTGTGTTTTTCAGTTGTGTTTTTTTGGCAATGATATCGGCAATGTGCATACCTATACTCGACTGGAGTATATTTCGTGCCAATTTAGCAGAAGGAAATCAAATATAAAATGTCACTTCAACTTAATAGGAATCAGAACTCTGCCTCCTCAATTCAATTGGAACAGAGCTCTGTATGCCAGAGGCACAAGATCGGTATTCTCATATCTCCTCCTTTGGGTTTTTAATTAGAACATGAACTGTATGTACAGGCAAAAGATTCTTGTTTTCCTCGAGTTATACTGCTTCTTCTTGGTTACTTGGATGCTGTATGCTCTAGATTTTGAATATACTTAAAGCAATTTATGTGTTGAGAACTCGCATACATTTTGAACCATTCGTTCGGTAGGATTATTCTAGACAGTTCAAGGACATATCTTGCCTGAAGGCTTCTTTATCGCAAGAATATGCCCTTGCTAAAGTCTTATGGCTTCCTATTATCATATTTTTAACCTCAAAATCCGGTAAATATAGGGATCCGTGACTATTCAGTCGGTGTAATATTTGCATTTTTGTGTAGAGATTTCTAATCAATCTTTCTATAGTTACTCGATTCAATACTACAGTAGGATCTGATGCACCTCAGTTCATTGTAGGATCATCAAAAGATGTTGTGTAATACTATCACAGGACCGTATTGTCAGAAATAGTATAGGAATTCTGCTCGAGTTGATGAAGAATCGAGGTCACGCCACGGTAAAATCGTGTCCTCACAGCGTCAGGAAAGTATTCAGGACGGTAGCGAAAAATCAATTTACTCTGTTGGTAGATTGGAAAACTCTCGACTTGACTGAATATGTTCTTGTATTAGTGTAGAGATCTCATTATCAGAACAGCAGAAGTGAGACTCTCTTTTTTTAGTTCGCTGGACAATTCAAACAACACTAAAAATCTAAAATGTTTGACGTGTGCTTTCCTGATGGCCGTGTTCGTTTATACCGATAGTCGCTACATGCAGCGGCAGAAAAAGCTGCTATAATTAAAAAAAATTGAAGCTTAAATTAGTTGAGTGAATCGCTCGATGTTAATAAATATTAAACAGAAGGCATAATTCATGATAGCCAACGATTATAATCGTAACTAACATAAATGTCAGCGATCAATTTTCTTTTCCATGTTATATTTTTTGTCTTTGATGAAGATGCTGCCGGTAGTCGCAGCGACTTTCACACAAACAGGGTTTAAATCAAAAGTGAGGTGTATGTAGGCGGAGCATGGAAGAGGCGCGACTAGGCCCACTACTGTAGCTATCTTTGAAATATCAACCATTAATATCCCTTTACTGAAGTGTGGGACCAAAAGTCTCCACGCGACACCTAACCTTCCGCAAACCTTCCGCACCGCAGAATATAAGGCTAGAAATATCCGATGCTTCTTTGACGTATTCACACTCCTTTCTCTTATCTTCCTCGGTACAATCATTTGAGATCTTATTATATAGTAACATTATTGTCTTCGTATATAATCTATGCGTGTGAACACCCACTATGCACTAATGTATTACAAGTTTACAACGTTTTGCTGACAGAAATGAGAATAAAAGGAGTGGTAGTATATCGTTATAAAATATTGTTGATCACCGTCTATTTGCTCTATATAAAATCATTTCAATTAAGTCTATATGACTATTATATAACTACAACGAATTCGGGACTATTTTTTTTTTTCCACGGTAAAAGATTAGATAGATTAGGAATTGAAATTCGATACAGACACTAACAACCGGAAGAGATAACACAAAGTCAGCGGTTGAAACGCAACCCTGAGAACTAAACCGGCGATATGCAAAAAGCATCCCGAGAACAAGATAAACAACTGAAAAGATCTGAAAACGGACACTTATAAATAACAACTAAATCGGGGTAAGCAAAGCTGAAGACGAGGCCGATAAGAACCACACAAGTGCCGATTATTGAGGAGTCTTGAAAGCCTAAGGCTAATAGATCATCTTTCGCCCGAACACTCGAGCCGATCCAACGAGCAACAGTTGACAGAAACAAATAACTCCGGAAGCCTGAGAAAGCAAACTCACTCCACGAGTTTGATCCAGGTAGTTCCATGGCACGAAAAGAACTTCCACTTGAGAGCCGCACAAGAACAGAGCGCGGACAGAGCCACAAACTTCATCTAAGCAAACCACCGATCATTGAAAGCTAAGCCAATAGCAACCAAAGCTAACCACGGAACTAGACTAAACCGGACCCGACAGATCAGCAACGAAAGCACAGAGGCGGGTCCTAAAAGCAGATCGAGAGACTAGACTTAACCTAGGCTAAACCTATACTAAACCGGCCGAAGACCAATTCCAACCCAAAACCAGAGCTGACCAAAATCAATACAGATCTAGGCCTAGAACCTCTGCAAGCAAGCTGCAAATCCAACTTCACACCACCACCACACTTACCAAAAGCCAAAATCAAACCCACAAGAACCTGACAATAACAAAGAAGAAGCATCTCACCCCGTGAAACAACAGCGGCGAGCAAAGGAGCAGGTGAGGAGATCTGAAGAGTAGCTGGACGGAGAGTGCCGGACCGGAGCAAAGTTGAGCAACACAAACCGGCGAAAGAGATAGATCTGGATTCAGACCTAGAGGAGGAAACGACCGAGAGAGAAGCTACGAAGGAAGTTAACCGAGAGAGAGCTGGAGAAGGACGACTTAAGAAACACAAAAGTTGGAAAAACAACACAAACACAAAAATAGTTAGTTCACACTGCCAAGTAGCAGAAAATAGTAATTGATTATTGTGCCTATATTTTATAGATGCTCTATAGATATAGCGATATTTGTCAAAGTAGAACACCATAATAATTTTTGTAGTGAAAAAGCACATATACATGCATATACCAAATAATTGTTTCGATAATAATATTTCATAAATATAATTATTAATAAAATTTAATTGTACAATTTCACATAAGAATACATTATACAAAATAAAAAATAAAATAATAATATTTAAATAGTTATAGATTATCGAACAGTCCATAAAAAAAACTATATAACAATTCAACTTATAGTTCTTAAATTTTTAGATCTAAAATTTATAAAATTAAAAAAATGAAAATTATCATTTAAAAACAAATCACTTTACAAAATATACATGTATAATATAATTAGATTTTCCGATAACATAAATTTAAAAATAAAAAGATAGATATTTTTTAATTATTATGATACATGTATATGAATAATTATTCATCTAGATTATTTAAAATATTGAATACCTCTGTAGACAAAAGTTGGTTATATGTTAGTAGAAAAAATGGTTCTGCATTTTCTGACAAACAAACGAAAAAAAAATGTAAGAAGAATAAATGAATAAAATGAGAGCACGAGCACTCATAGCCTAGTGGTACATTAGTGTTGTGTTTGACACCTAAGGTCAAGTGTTCGACCCATATTCCCTGCGTGCTGATTTCTGGGATCCCATATGTGGTCCACAAAACGGTGTAAAAAAATAAAATAAAATAAAAGAAAATGAGATATTTGGAACAGGAAAGGAGCAAAGTAGTAAAGTTAAAGTCAACTTGCGTGTTCACACTCGTACCACAAGGTACGCGCCTCATCCCCAGTAGAAAAAAAAAACAGTCTAGAATCTATTTATGAACAATCCCAACCCAAAAAAAAAATAGAAATCTTCTCCTCCAATCCAAATTTAAGACTTTTTCGTAGCTACTCAACGAAAACTTGAAAGAACACGACTTCCATGAAAGCTACCTCCGCCGCCGTTTTCCGGGACGAAGACGAGGAGGATGAAGAAGTCTCTAATGTCTTCGACGGTGATACAGAGACCCCTACGACGACTTCTGAAGAATACCATGACAACAAAAACTTCCAAGGGATTTTTCACCTCCTTGCTCTTGCTTGAGGAGCACGAGAAGCAGGACCAGGAAACTCGTAACGATGCTTCCCGCCGTGAAATGTCCGATTTCCAGTCTAATTACCGCAAAAGAGCTAGAACCGTTCCCATTACTACACTGGTGCTGAGGAAAGCGGCGATATCAATCTGAAGAATTCACTCGCCGTCGTTTCCGTTGCTGCAGGTGCGGCAGAGTGTTCGGAGATGGAAGCCCAGAGCGGATCCGGATCGGCTCGCGGTACGGGTACGGGTCAACAAAGGCGGTTATGGGTCAAGGATCGGAGCAGAGCATGGTGGGAAGAGTGTAGCCGATTGGATTACCCAGAAGAGGATTTCAAGAGAGCATTTCGAATGTATAAATCCACGTTTGAACTAATCTGCGATGAGCTGAATTCAGCTGTAGCTAAAGAAGACACCGCTCTGAGAAACGCGATTCCAGTGCGGCAACGAGTAGCGGTTTGCATATGGAGATTAGCTACCGGAGAGCCACTACGTCTTGTCTCCAAGAAGTTCGGGTTAGGAATCTCCACTTGCCACAAGCTTGTTCTTGAGGTATGTAAAGCTATAAAAGATGTTCTAATGCCAAAGTACCTTCAATGGCCAGATGATGAATCTTTGAGTAACATTAGAGAGAAATTCGAAACCATTTCGGGGATTCCAAACATTGTTGGCTCTATGTACACTACTCACATCCCGATCATAGCTCCTAAGATCAGTGTAGCTTCTTATTTCAACAAGCGTCATACTGATAGGAACCAGAAGACTTCATACTCTATCACAATTCAAGCAGTTGTGGATCCTAAAGGCGTGTTCACTGACTTATGCATTGGATGGCCAGGGTCAATGTCTGATGATAAGGTGTTAGAGAAGTCATTGTTATACGGAAGAGCCAACAATGGAGGTCTGTTAAAGGGGATGTGGGTCGCTGGTGGACCTGGTCATCCGTTATTGGACTGGGTCTTGGTTCCATACACGCAGCAGAACTTGACATGGACACAACACGCGTTCAATGAGAAGATGAGTGAAGTGCAGAGAGTTGCTAAGGAAGCGTTTGGGAGGTTAAAAGGACGATGGGCGTGTCTGCAGAAACGGACTGAAGTGAAGCTGCAAGATTTGCCTACGGTTCTTGATGCGTGTTGTGTTCTTCACAACATCTGTGAAATGAGAGAAGAGAAGATGGATCAAGAGCTGATTGTTGAAGTGACTGATGATGAGGTTTTGCCTGAAAATGCATTGAGATCGGTTAATGCTATGCAGGCAAGAGATACTATCTCATATAATCTACTGCATCACGGCCTAGCGGGTACTTCTTTTCTTTAGAAGACTGTCACAGATGATAGACTAAAACTCAGGGCATGATTTTTTGGTTTGTGCATATTGTATTGTATGGACTATAGATCACAGATGTTTAATATGAGGATAAAACAGAAACTTACATTATATATATACCATACAAATTCCAAGTCTCTCTTTTATTGGGTAGTGTTATAACATGAATGTACAATTAGCTCGATGAGAGTTTCATTCGCTGATGATTCATTCAGTTGAAAAAGTTTGAGTGGACTGTGTTAGTGTGTTGTGGTGCTGCAAAAACGACATGTTTTGATGCTATATCCAGTGAAACGACACGAATTTCATTTTCTTCCTAATACGTCACTCAGCCAATGACAGCCGCTCGTTTCTATTCGGACCCACAAATCGTTTCCATTCATCACATTGAATAATCTGATATCCAACTGACAACAAATTGAATTTGATATCATATGAGTANTCACTCAGCCAATGACAGCCGCTCGTTTCTATTCGGACCCACGGATCGTTTCCGTTCATCACATTGAATAATCTGATATCCAACTGACAACAAATTGAATTTGATATCATATGAGTCTGAAATCCCAATATATTTCTGTTCCAAAACAAAGATATAAGAAAAAATCATATAGATGAAAGAATCAAATACAATGCCTACCTTTGTCATGGGATTGATACAAAGCCAGCTTTGAAAGCAAAGTATAAAAAACCAAAAGCCAGAACAACAACAAAAAATGTTTTTTTGAGTATGAATCGAGAAACGAATACATATCAAGAAAAGAAAAAAAAAGAGTATGTTAGTAAAACCATGCAAAGCTTATTACATACGTACATTGTCTTTTTTATATTCGCAAAGCTTTTAATGTTAGCTTTCCAGCGAAACACAATCCATCAAGAAAGCATCTTCATGGTTTTATATATCTACAACAAAACTAACTAAGCACTCATGAACACTCAAACACCAATTCTTTAGATCCTCCTCATCAATTCATCATCATGGGTCTCCTCATCATCATCATCATCATCATGATCATAGTACTAGTTGCATCATCACCATCCCATCAAACAGATATCCTCACTCCTCTTTGCATCAGCGAATGCTCCACATGTCCCACCATTTGCTCTCCTCCTCCCTCTCCCTCCACGTCACCACCTCCATCTCCCTCATTACCGTCATCCTCTTCTCCACCGCCTCCACCACCCCACAAACACTCTCCACCGCCGCTCTCACAATCAACTTCACCGCCACCGTTAATTACAGTCATCCATCCGCCACCACCACGATTTTACTATTTTGAATCTACACCACCGCCTCCTCCACCGCTTTCTTCCGACGAAAAAGGCTCGCCACCATCATCTTCTTCACAGCCGCCACCGCCTCCAAAGGTGCAGTCACAAGGACAGCAACCTCCTTACCCATTTCCTTATTTCTATCTCTACACCGCATCAACTGCTACTCCTCTCCTTTCTTCTTCTCTCTTCATTTCTCTTTTTCTATTCTCTATCTATTTTTGTTTAGAGGTTCGCTAATTAATGCTAAAGACTCATCTATTGTTAATCTGTTACATACTTATATATACTAGTTGATTTTTCATCATGCGATATGGAACATCACAACAACGCAAAGAAGAAACAGTATCATCATCCTATTAATTAGTGGATACATACGAATCTCATTGTATCACAAAACATTTGATTAATAAACATTTTTTCGTCCTAGTTAGAATTTCTGGTAATGAGCCTGCTTCAGTTATTAAAGCTATATCAAGTTAAGTGCAAGTTATATGTTAATTGCATAGTATATCATCAATTTTTTTTTTTTTGTATAATTGCTTCATTTTGATGTACTGGTTAAATCAATATACATATATTCGTTAGTTCGGTAGAGAGTCAAAAATGATTTTTAAAACCTTTTTAAAATTAAAAGTGTTTTACCCCTAAATCCTTCTAGAGACAGAGTAGGGGTGGGAGTTCAATTCGGATAAGATCCATTTGGATTGTTGAGATCATCAATTTATAATCTATTCGAGTTATTTGAAATTTTAGTTTGGAATTGGTTAAAATTATGTAAAATATATATGAACGGAAAAAGTATTTGATTACTTCATGGTTCGGTTCAAGTTCGGATTTTCTCAACCAAAATACCAAAAAAATCGAAATACTAATAAATTCTTAAAATTTATACTATTTTATTAAAAGATATATAACAAAATATAAAAAATATACATAGACTTGAGAAATGTATTATCAAAAAATTTAATATTAAATATTAAGAATTATATAAATGTTAAAAAATATTAATAGAGTTCGATTGAATAACCGAAATACTTTAGTTCAAATTCGATTACGGTTTTTTTGGATAATGAAATTTAAGAATCATTAGAATTTTTTTTAGTTTCGGTTCGGTATATTTTTCCGATTTGGGGTTAATTAGATTACTTGGTTTCGGTTATTTTGCCAAAGGCCTAAAGAGAGAGAGAAGAAAATAAAAACTGCAAGAGAAATTTCAGATCCAAGACATGCGAGAAACATTTGAATCAAATGATTTGATTGTTAATTCCTTGAAGAATCGTGAAAACCTCCTCTGTTACTGTTTCTGGATCTCTGTATAGGAGAATTTGGATAGCATCGCATACAGGAGGAAGATCCGCAATGGAAACGGAGGTTGGAGAGATGTCTCCGCCGGAGGGGACGGGTAGTCTTCTCTCTCTCGCTTCCGCCTCTCAGCAACCGTACGTGTCCGAGCTCCTCTCATTCACTCTTGATCGTCTCCACAAGGTTTCTCTCTATCTCTCTCTCCATCTCTTGATATCTCTGCTTGCATGGATTTCATGGATTTCTGAATCTTATCGGTTACTGAATTTTGAAGGAGCCGGAGCTGCTTCGAGTGGATGCAGAACGGATTCAGAGGCAGATGCAAGAAGTAGCAGTTGGAAATTACCGCGCTTTTATCACCGCTGCTGATGCTTTGCTCGCGATCCGGCAGGAAGTGTCCTCCATTGATAAGCACCTCGAGTCTCTGGTAAATTCTACGTTCACATTCCATTTAAATTAAATTGTCTTCTTAGTTTTAAACTTATTTAGTTTTGAATCCTAGCCGATAAATTACGATCAGTGACACTGCAAGTGTGATTGCTAGTTACTCGAATTTTTGGTAAAGACGGAACCGTGTTGTTTCAGGTCCTATAGTTTTGGTGTATGCAAAACTTGAGAGATTGGTCTTGTTGTGTTGTAGTCTAGCAGACATGTAACGTCTCGAGGATAGGTTCTCGCACATCTACTTAAAGCATCCTATGACTCGAGCAGTTAGATCTTTGGAGATGTTTTTTCCCTTTCCACATTTGATGTTAGAATTCTATATATTTTACCTTTTGCAGATTAGCGAAGTCCCAAAACTAACGTCTGGTTGCACAGAATTTATCGATTCTGCTGAGAATATTTTGGAGAAGAGGAAAATGAACCAAGCGTTGCTGGCAAATCACAGCACTCTACTCGACTTGCTTGAGATTCCCCAGCTTATGGACACGTAAGCTACTAGACCTCTTGCCAAAACATTTAATCTGATTTTCTTATCAGTGTCTTCTCATGAGAGAAATGTAAACTTTATTTCATATCTGAAGCAACTTCTAAGTGCTCTTAAAAATGAATTGTAACTTTATCAGATGCGTGAGGAACGGAAACTTTGATGAAGCTCTTGACCTGGAAGCTTTTGTATCAAAACTTGCCACCATGCATCCCAAGTGAGTTTTTAGATGATCTTTCCCACAATGATTTCCTTTGGCTACTTAAAACCTGAAACTTCACGCTTTAGCTCTTAAGAGTTATTCTTCTCTGAATGTGAAGATTACCTGTTATCGGAGCACTTGCGATGGAGGTTAGACAAACAACTCAGTCACTTCTCTCACAGCTTCTCCAGAAGCTACGCTCAAATATACAGGTTTCATGCGAATATAGTTTCTTTGTATTCGGTGAACTATGGTTACGATTAGAAATCTAGGAGGCTTAATATTTTGTTGCTGCTCTCTATCTCAGTTGCCAGAATGTCTCCGGATTATTGGATACTTACGCCGAATAGGAGTCTTTGGCGAGTATGAAATGCGATTACAGGTGAACTACTTTGACATATAACCATTTGAATTTACCCTTCCATTGCATTGTATTCCTTTGTCTATGGAGTTGTTCATTCTCTAAGCTATGGCTTCACTTCTGAATGGATCCTTTTGTTGTTGCAGTTCTTAAGATGTCGAGAGGCATGGCTCACTGGAATTCTTGAGGATCTAGACCAGAAAAATGCCTATGAGTATTTAAAAGGCATGATAAACTGTCATAGAATGCACCTATTTGATGTAGTGAATCAATACCGAGCTATTTTTGCTGATGATACATCGGGAAGTGAAGAAAATTATGATGGTGGACTTCTGTTTAGCTGGGCCATGCATCAAATAACAGCACACCTGAAGACTCTGAAAATTATGCTTCCAAATATAACCGAAGGAGGATCTCTATCAAATATTTTGGATCAGTGCATGGTTGAGCTCTTCTGCATCTCACGTATTCCCTTTTGAATTCACTGTGCAACTATGATTGACATTTTACCTTCTTTTCATGACCGAACAGTACTGTGCAATGGGGCTTGGTTGGGTTGGGCTAGACTTCCGGGGCTTGCTTCCTCCACTTTTTGAAGAGTAACAACTCCTTTTGTTTTACAGTTTTTTTGTGTCAGTCTTTGCTAATATCTGTGGGATATCAGTGTCTAACTCGCATGCTTTCTACAGGGCGGTTTTAAACTTATTCTCCAAGAACATGGGTAAAGCAGTTGAGAATTTCCAGGTTGGTAAATACAAAATTTCAAACTTTTGTTCTGGCATGGAACTCAACTTAGACAATATTTGGTTTCCAAGCAACCAGGTGTTGCTCTCTAGAATTTCTCAGTTGAGTTCTTGGGTAATCTTTTACCTTGCAGTTAGTTTTGGATTCACACCGGTGGGTTCCATTACCATCTGTTGGCTTCCCTTCAAGTGGTATTAATGAAGATAGCAAAGATGATGTCACACCGCCATCATACTTGATGGAGCACCCGCCTCTTGCCGTTTTCATAAACGGTGACACAATTATACAGTCACTAATTTCTAGTATAGTATAGATGATACAACCCACGATGGGTCTTATATTCCCGGCTATATCCACAGGTGTATCTGCTGCATTGAACGAGCTACGGCCTTGTGCCCCGCTAAGTCTAAAGAACGTTGTTGCTCATGAAATGATCAAAGGACTTCAGGCTGTCTCAGACTCCTTGCTAAGATACAATACAACTCGGATGCTTCGACTCAATGAATCCAATCTCTTCCTCTCGCTTTGCCGAGCTTTTGTCGAGGTCCAATTTTACATCACATCTCAATATTGTATGAACTAGTTAAAAAACATCAGTAGCCACAGTGTACTTGTCTAATTAGGAGTAACTCAAAATATGCCATTTGTCTTGTTTTGGTTCTATGGTTATGACAGGTGGTTTATCCACATTGCGCCGCATGCTTTGGCCGGTGTTATCCAGGTGGTGCCACAATCATAATGGATGCCAAGAATGTATATGAGGGTCTCGGTCGGATTATAGATGCATCGTCCGCTCAAGAACCATCCAACAAAGCTGCAACGATCAGCAACACCGACACTAATAATGCATCAGAAAACGGTACTGTTACAGCTGAAATCGAAGAAAAACAAGTGGAAAGTCCTGTGGAGAAGGAAGACGAAGCTCCTACTCAATTGCAGATTCCTGAGACAACACCACCCGAGTCTTGAACAGAATTTTCCTTCAATNAAACAAGTGGAAAGTCCTGTGGAGAAGGAAGACGAAGCTCCTCCTACTCAATTGCAGATTCCTGAGACAACACCACCCGAGTCTTGAACAGAATTTTCCTTCAATTTGTTTTTTTTATTTTTTTTTTACGGAAAGAATGATTATATTACTAACACTTTTAAAATTAAGCGAAGAACATCGGTAGAGTCTGTATGGTATAAAATTTGATGAGTTTGTACTTTTGAGGCTTAAATCACAAATATGACTATGACTAATCCCATTTACATGGTACTAAACTTCTGAGATTTTTCATCATAAACAATCAAGATAATAAATGAAATGTTTAAAAATACGTCCAAGTAGTTCTTTAAGCTCNAATCCCATTTACATGGTACTAAACTTCTGAGATTTTTCATCATAAACAATCAAGATAATAAATGAAATCTTTAAACAATTGGTTAGTTCAACCATTTGGTAGGGCGATTAATGCCGTATTCTTAGTCTTTTAGCGATTTAAGTAAACATATCATTAAAGATATAATAAATAAAGAATCTAACAAGATACAAACATATTTATCTCTAACGTACGTACCCTCGGTCATTTTAATAGAATAGATTTACACATATATGATACAACAAATATTAGTTGCAAGCATGAAGCAAAATACATAACATAAATAAAGGTATATAATCAAAATCATATACATAAGAATTTTACACATGAAACCTATCTTTAAAGAAAAAGTGTTGAACATGGTTAACGACTAATTTGAGATGGTCATGACTGTGATGAGCCATGTTCAAGAGAGAGGGAGGGCCGGGGGGGACAGAGAGAGAGTAAGCACACAATATAGGTTCAAGCATATGAAATCATAATTAAAGGTATGCAAGAAAGCCACCTTGTGTGCTCACTCTCTTCTGTCACCTCCTATTTATATATACTCTTACCTTACAAAACCCAACTTAACCTATAATCTATACTCTTTTTCTCTACATATAGTTATATATACATAACTGTTTTATAATTAAGGAAATTAAGAACAAGACTATAGATCTTCCTTAAGTCAGGTCTGTCTATCTTTGGATG